>JAXQKB010000169.1:0-78104 GCA_037042295.1 Irpex sp. Y119-03 | reverse complement strand
AAAAACCAGACGTAGCACCCTGTATACTGCAGTTGTCCGACTACCCAGTCTGTCCGACTACCCGGTAGACGCTAGTAGTCCTGCATGCCATTTATCGTATCGTTATCCACGTCAATACATGCAAAACTAGCAAACATGACTGATTCAACAACGGCCATAAAACCGATAGTACAGTAGTAACAGAACAGCAGTAAGGATCATATAATTCCGAAAAATCCAAAAATATAGCGTGGGAGCTTCCACTTTTCGAAAAGGTCTCAATTCCATTTGCCGACTGGGCACGTCTCCTCAACTGAAGAGACTGCCAACAATGCAACAAAAAGAAAGAGAACCCCAAGGGGGATCCCCCGACGACACAAGCCGGTACTGCAGTGGCAAGGTCATCGCGCCCCCGAGTTGCAAGCAGAGCTCGAGGAGCAAGGGCGGCAAAAATTAGATAACCAATAATGAGGGCGGTGCCCTCATAATAGTGGTTAAACTATTAAGAACAGATACTACACTTGATCTAAGCCAAAAGGCCAGAGTGGTAAGGATTCAAAATGGGCACGTCGTCGCTTATATACCGCTGGCCGGCGTGCGCACGGACCACTGCGCTTATGTCAGCTACGCGCGTTGTGATGTTGGCGGCTGACTGAGGTACTCTGGTTAAACTCGACGTTCATCAACAACGACGAACTTCAAGACTCTTCTCGTCGAATATATGTACGTGTCCTCATTACGTGCTGCAAACAACTATTCGACGAGCCGGGGTGGTGCGCGACTCTGATTGATTGCACAAAAAACAATCAATGGGAGTAGCTCACCAACGCGGCTCGAAACGAAGTGCGCATACGTACTCAATACTACTCGATCGACAGTACTGGCCAGCCTTTTCTTCCTTTAGAACAGCTGGCCTTAAAGTCAACTCACTAGAATGAGGCAATTGAATAATGCTCGCGGATATATGCGAAGCTCTACGGGTCAGCTGATGCCAGTGAATCATGAGCCTCCTGCATCGTAGCAAAGCTGTACGTTCTCGCCATTGAGTATCAGTATCAGTTGCCGTTTAGCCTACCACTTACCGCTTCCATGATAAAGCTTGCAGCAAGAATATGAACCCCTCTGGCGAAGACGAGGGTTTGGAAGAGAAGCTACGCTGTGCAGTCCATCGATGAAATCTAGCATCGGAATATGACACCAATAGGTCATCAATCTTCGTGGCTTGAGCTGTGAGAAAAATCTGCAATGATGTTCGTCATTTCACTTGCATTTATCAAACTCAACTTTCACTAAAAGACGGAGCAGAGACGTTCATATTCCACGGTCCGAGGGAAACACGCGTTACACGGATCGAGCTCAACATCATCCAGCACTACTCAGGGCGGCTGGCAACTGCGCGAAGAGATGAGGGAATTTTGCCATTGCAAGCCCATGCCCGAGGGCTGAAGGATCGAACCTGCGAAGGAGGCTGACGATAAGCTGTTAGTGTGTCTGTCCGCCGCATCCCAGCCGCGCGGGAGTCAGAGCATAGCAGCTGCCGGCACACGCTACTGTTCATTACGCACTGACCCGTAGCGGTGTACTTTTCTTGATCCGTGTAACTTAAATGTGAGCCCAGAGCGATCGTTTTGCCTCGCCATGCACTGACTCAACTAGTTATGTGTTATAGCGATTCCAGCTATGCGTGTAATAATCACTGCGCACATCGCCTCATTCCCTTACGAGAAGCGGTTGCGTGTAAGGTAGGTGTTTGTCGTGATATAAGCCCGTATCCGTCCTATTAACTTCTAAGGGAACACAGGCCTGTGCTATCCGGGTACTACAGCCCCTTCTTTCGGCACAACGTCCTTCCCTTCACCCTGGTTCGGCATTCATACCGCTCTGTCGCATCTGATGCTCTGTCGGAGAGGACAGCGGAAGCCTTCGAAGGGGACGAGTATCGAGAAAAGATTCTGTACATTTTGCACCTCAAGTTGCTTCGATGTACAACCACCTGTGTGGTTTGGGATACGTACAGCAGGTATGGGTGCATTTATCGGCGTGCGGAGGGTAACCTGATCCGATCAATTCTCGTACAGGGCTAGATACATAATGCAGTTCGAAAGCTCTTTGTGTCTTCGAAGTCACTCCCCGGTCCACTCAACGCCCCTAACATGAGCGACAGTCCTTGCTTGCCACGGTGGTTCTATCGTCAATGCTGTTTCTGATAATGAGCAATCCACTGACACCAACAGTTTGTACCTGTACATCCTCAATGAGACCAGGCGGTCCTTATCTCCTCCATCTATGGAGGCTACTGTTTATCGATGACTATTGACTAGTATTGACTGTCGGTGTCAAACTACTATACATGCAGCTAAACACGTCCTGTCTATCAATAATACTTCGTTCTTGAAGGACAGCTTCGATCGCTATGAAAAACGGGTATAACAGAGCGCTCAATGGCAGGAGTGTCAGGCGCGACTGTGTTGGGGATAAAGAAAAGGTTTTGTGCGTCGCTTGGAGTCACAATTACAATCGCTAACGTCTATTCACTGTTCATAGCTCTTCTGTCACGATTGTTCGCCGCGATCATACATTACATGAAAGGGCTATAGAACTTCTGGCTGGCAGATCGCAGTTTGCTTGAATGAACGGCGGTCTTGGGTTTGAGCCCTGAGACCCTGATACTATTACACCTTTTGATATCCATGCACGTACGTAGGGACTCTTCGCAAGATCGGAGCCCTCAGGCGATCTATATGTTATGCTCTTCACCGGTACGATCTTTTTTCACCGGTAGCAGTGGGTTGCGCCCTTTCAGAGGCTCTACCTCTTATAAATAGTGGTTATGGTGTATACCACGAATCATCCCACTACCTCTCTTTCTATGATGAATCAAGGCCAGCAGAGTCGAGAGGATGCGACTTCTCATCATTTGCAGCCTACGGACAGGCGTTCCCATGAAAACCCGCAGGCAGCACCACCGACCTCCTCCAGTGCTTATCCGCAGTCTCTTCCGTACGTCGCCAACGCGCAAAATCCTACGAACCTCACACAAACCGCATCATATCCTTCGAACTCTCACACGCATCCTACGACATCGACAAACAGTCACATGCAACCCATAGTGTACGGACATGCAATTTTACAGACCTCTTCCTCAGGAGGTCATGTCGCTCCGCGGGCACCCATCAATACGCCCGAGCAGCACTTTGCATATCGAATCGAGACTGCGGCAGCCCGTAAGTTTCCGTCTCCCTGGAAAAGGGTCTCATCTCTGATCGACACGCCAATTACGTAGATAACCACGCACCCAGCGATGCATCTTACCCCCCTACTCGGTCACCCTATTACCAACAACCCACGATGTATACCTCGCTGCCCACTGCCGCTGGGTTCTCAACAACACCCGGCTATCACCCACACGCCTACATCTCTTCCACAAATTCGTCCTATTTCCAGACTACATCCAGCGCCATCAACCCTATCACTCCGCAGGTACTGTCCTCATCCACACACGTCGTACACCAAGGTCACACACGCGACTCTGATGCCGGCCAAACAGCTGTTCCCGATATCCTGATTTGCGACATCTGCGGAGCAACCCCTTTTAAGCGTTTACACGAGTTGAACAGGCACAAGGCGTCCGTGCATCAGCCTCCCGGATGGATCTGCAACTGGTGCGCAAGGGCTTTCACGCGGCAGGATATCTTGAAGAAGCACAAAAGGACGGTGCACGGAGAAGTGTAACCGTGTGACCTCTGGAGTTTAGACCGGTTCACTCGAGGGGTTAGGCGGTAGTTGTAGCTGAGTGGAAGGGTAATTTTGGCAGTTTGGAGTGGAAATTGCTAATTATTCATGGATTGAAGTAGGCTATGACATATTTATACCCGCTGCGTATCAGCTTCGTCAGATACTTGCTCGGCATGTCTGCTAGTATGTGCCATACTTATACCCAGCCTCTTCTGCTGGCCGCTTTTCTATTTATGTGAAATATACCCGGATAGTATAGCTGTATGGCTATATTTAGAATAGCTCAACATAAAATCATGCACTTCCACAACACTGTGCTACGGAAATTGCTTTCAATGGCAGCAACCTATCTCCTAGTCATTGGACAATTTAAAATTATGTAAGATTATTCAAAATTTTACCGCACGTAACATCAAGTAACGTGGTCATTTTTGTATAAGCAAAGCTGCCAGCCTGCGTGCCCTTTGCAATGAGTATTCGAGATTTCAAGAAATTCAAGTTAATCACTTGCCACTACCATGTGAACGACTTACTCGCCTGTCGGTTCTGCCGCTGCTGCTATGGACGTACAGTGTTCTACAAGCAGCCTGAAATATACCTACTAGATTACTAAGAGACGTTCAGCAAACATTCTGTACTATGATGTTAGCTCACAGCACTCGATGTTTCACCGGAGATACATTGGCAACTTGCCTTTTAGGGAGATAAAAGATACTCAACGCCGGGGCGCCGTTGATAAGCGCTTTACTGCATCGATCATCAGCTGACGCTTCCTGAAAGTCGCGGGAGAACATTGGTGGATTCCTCTCATGAAGTAATGCATTATACACTATTTGCGTGTATAAATATGTAGCGTGCCCTTGAATTCCGATTCACCTAGAATATCCGCAACTGGTACTGCCCTGAGCCTCTCAGTAGCTTGGATAGAGTTCGCCTTCTTTCTTGGTGAACTTCTTTCGCAGCTCAATGGCCACCTCAACTTCGGCGTCAATGCTGTCGAGGAATTCCTGTGTACCTAGTTTCGGCTGCCATCCGAGCGACCTAGCATGGGGAGCGCGTGCGCGAGAGTTGGCTCCAAGGATCAACGTGGCGAGTTCCTTGAATACGTCTTTCAGCCGTTACCAGGAAGTATCCTGACTACTAATCAACGAACCTCAAGTCCAAAGAATTTCTTGATTTCCTCGCTTGTAAGTGGCGTGGGTTCTTCGGACGGGCTGAGGCCACGCTTCGCCAGCGCTTTACCAATGGCCTTCAGAGCATCGTACCACAAATAGTCGCCATTCTCGCCAAAGTAATAACCGTTATAGCCATGCCCCACCTTCTCAGGATTGGACAGGATCGCATCGAGCAAGAGCACGTAGAAGTCTCCCTCTGTAGATGTCTCATTACTAGTGTACTTGGCTTGAATTGCAAGATAAAACACTTACGCTCCTCTATGTTGACGCTAGGCCATATTATTTGACCCGTACCAATGATACCTGGTTGACCCCGATCCAACGCAATCTGGATAAGTAAATGGAGTCCTTTCGAGTACGCATTGGCAATTCCAGCATCGACGAGGGGGTTCTTGGCAACACCCCAAATGAGTCCAGGAATGACGATGTAGGATCTCAAGTATTCTGTTACCAGTGAGGGTTAACTACGACTTTACGGCCACAAAGGTTCACATACGTTCTTTCCCAGCCTTAATGACAACTTCGTCATTTTTGCGTTGGATAACAGCCGACGCGATAGCCCTTTCGAGCTCCTCGGGCTGATCGTCGTAGTAGATCTTCTCTGAGACGCGTAGTCCATGAGTCACAGCATCACCGGAGGACAGAACACCTGACAGAGTAAACTGTGTTATAATCTATCCCTTGGGGTTTTGGATGGGGGCTTACCTGTGCCCGAGGTGTGGATGAGAATGGGAACATCTCCGGTTTGGGCATGTCTTTTCTTGAGGCCTGCCAATAATGCATTCGTACCATCAACGTCGTCCGGGTTCGGCTACATAAGACAGACGAGACCATCAAGTTCTTGAACGTTCTCCACGAGGAAGAAATGAGCTCACCAGCACGGCCAAAAATACAATATGCGCGTTCTGCGCCAGATTCTCTACGAGAGCTGTATCGTCGTTATAGGAGCCGACGACGGGTTTGACCCCAAATGCTTCCAGTTTCTTCGCCTTTTCTGCGGAGCGGACTAAAGCAGTGATCTCGAAGGTGTCTTTCTTCGGATGGGTGAGCAGGCGAGAGAGTACAGTGCTGCCCACATAGCCTGACCCGCCAAAGGAACGTCAGTCGGAGGAGTAATACTAGGTCACGAACTACGTACCGGTGGCTCCAATGAACAGGATGGGTGTCTTCGAGTTGGACATTGCGAGTGAGTGAGTGAAATCGGGAGGTGACAAGGTGAACGGGGTGAATGTCTCTGTCGAAGCTAACATAGTCAGTAGCTTTTATATCCAAGAGTGTACAGATATGCATGAGCGAGGAGTGTGTGTCACAAATTTCGCAATAATTCAAGCACACGCTACGGCTAGCAACGAGATAGGTTTACATTCAGTCAAATGCGGGGTAAAGCAGTAATTCGCGATGATCGGGGTATATCATCGGTGTATACGCCGGGAATTGTACCTGGTGATACTGAAGCAGCCTTCCCAATTCGTGCTTTCTACGCTTGATGGCGGCGAATAATAACTTCCACTTCAGCATCAATACTATCGAGGAAATCCTTCGTGGTAAGTTTGGGCTTCCAGCCAAGCGACCTAGAATGGCCCCCACGTGCACGAGAATTAGAGCCCCACATATTGCTAAACTCCTGTGAAGTAGAATTTAAAATTGTTCCAGCCAGCGAATTAAGGAAGACAATGTGTGAACGCACCACTGAGCCCCAATACTTGATAAGCTCTTCGTCAGCGAACGTCGTCGGCTCGACGGATTTACTCAGCCCTCGTTTCACCAAAGCCTTGCCAATCGCCTTCGAGACATCATACCATGTATGATCACCATTCTCTCCAACATAATAGCCGTTAGAGCCGTGCCCTACGCTATCAGGGTTCGAAAGCACCGCGTCATGAAGAATGATGTATAAATCGGCCTCTACAGGTGATCGTTCGAGTCAGTAGATTTCAGGTGGTGCGCTTGCTAAGTAGAATTAACTCACGATCTTCGATATTGACATTTGGCCAAACTGCCTGACCCTTACCCACCGTACCTGCCTGGCCTCGATCAAGGGCTGCTTGGATGAGCGAAAGGACCACCTGAGTGTGAGGGTTCGCGATCCCCGCATCTACCAAGGGGTTGCTTGCAATCCCCCAAACTATGCTGGGCAGGATGATATACGTCTTCACGTATCCTGTTGGATGGCGACAAGCAAATTCAACCTAGTCGTTCTCAACATAACTGCTGCATCACGAACCTTCCTTATCCGCTGCCACCAGAGCGGTATCAACGTGACGGTGATGGGCTGTGGGAGGGACAGATCTCTCGATGGCGTCAGGATCATCGTCGTGGAAGATCTTCCCCGAGACTCCGAGTCCCCTGGTCAAAGCTTCACCAAAGATGAAAACACCTGAAAACATGTGATAAGATGGACTTTCTCAGTACACATAACTGGCGGTATATACCTGTGCCTGAGGTATGGATCACAACAGGTACATCACCGGTGCTGGCGTGCCGTTTCTTCAGTCCAGCCAGGAATGCATTTGCGGCGTCAAGGTCGTTGCAATCTGCCTGAATCCGTAGCCGTGTGGATTAACTAGCAAGTCAACGCTGAATCGTGAAGCAAAACTCACACAGGAGAATAGAACATGTGCGCTTTCCGCGAGCTTTTCTAATAGAATCGTATCCTTCAACGAGCCGGTCACGGTCTTGACACCAAAAGCTTCCAACTTCCGTGCCTTCTCAGCAGAACGAACAAGAACTGTGATGTCGAAGGTGTCTTTCTTGGGATGGGCAAGCAGACGCGACAGAACAGAGCCGCCCAGGTACCCTATTCCAGAGAATCAATAAGTATAATTCTAACGCACAATGACCGAAGCTCAATAGTATCTACCTGTGGCACCGAGGAGGAGAATTGGTGTCTTGGACATCGCAAAGTGTACGGATGGAACAAGACGGTTCTTGACACATCTCTTGAAGTCGCATCTAAGCAATATTTGAGCGGAGCCAGATACTCCGTGCCAAGAGGCTTACACCCCAATCCATGTCAATGATTGAGCTATATCCTAATTCTATAGCACAATCGAGGCAAGGCCACTGCTTAGTGAGCAACTTAGTAATCAGCGAAGAATCGGGATATACTGCTGCTAGCAACGAGTACCACAAAAGTACTGAGTGTTGAACAGCCTAAACAGACTCGGAACAGTTGGTGAACATATATATCACTGCCACACCAATACACTCTACTAGTGGCGACCACGTACGTCATGATGTTGAGTCTCTTCCGCCATAACACCGTCACCGAGAACATACTTTTGTTACGGTATTGGTCCTGACTGCTTGTATGACACTATGGAACTGTTGTATGCGCAAGCTTAACACGGTCGTCAGTGTAAGGTGCTTGTCCGCTTAATCACCGAATCACTCTTACGATGACCGAACTGTCCAATTTGGGAACTTCCATACTACTGCCTCATTCAGCAGTTTGTTGAGTAAGTCACCTCCCAATCTACATACTACTGATGATAACGCGTTTTAGCCACGACATAGCTTTTTACGCCCCTGTAATAGGCACGACATGGATTGAATCAGTGCTGGGCCTATGGTATCAACAAATGCAACATACCGAAGGAGTGCGTGAGGATTGAGCAACGCGCTGAGGCGGACTTGAGCGAAAGTGTGAGAAGCAAAGGTAAGAGTCAAGATCCGAGATGACAACGTGGCTGTAAACGCTCGTGAGCGCGTACGGCGAGCGGAAGAGGGTGTGTGTATCTCCAAACTCCGAACTTCGCAGTGTCACTTAAAATCAAGCAAAACATCAACATATGAACAGTACAAATGCGTAATATACACCGTGGAATCATAACAGTTCGTCGTCCCATCGTTGGAGAAATTACTACTAATAGTCCGTAATGCTAGGAGTGACAACAATCGAGCAAGTCATAAAGAATCGAAGAGAAACAGCGGATTGTGGTAGCACACTCTCCCCGTCACGCAGATGTAACGCATCTTACGAGCGGGATGATCTTCGTCATGAAAAGAATAGATGTTAGGTGGAATAGGTAAATGGGAACGTAAGGGTATCAAATACGTCGAAGGAGAAGTGAAACATAGCGAGAGAATGTCATTCCAGATGTCTAGGTGTCCACGAAAGAGGTATCCCGTACAGTCGAGCGACGAGCTGGCTCAAGGCGCAGCCGCTGGCCGAGCTTGAGGCTGTACTGATGCCCGTTTCTGCTTCTTCAGGACCTTCGGATGCGACTCGTCGTCGGTGGAGGTGTTTCCCGACCTGTGGCGTGTTCCTCTCGACGAAGGCATCGTTCGGCTCCGTGTTACAGATATCGCGCCGCCTTCTCGTGATGGTGGTGTTTCAAGCACAGGAGATAGGTTGTCGGCTTCACCCCTCATGCGACCGGGCATTTCTATCTCGAGCCACGATGATCAGTCTGGCCACTACACGTGTTAAGGGATTAACTCACCATTTGGCCGCTCAGAAGTTGTTCTCCTTCTTGTGATCTTCCCACTTCCGCTACGGATTAGTTGCCATGAACCTTCGTCGTCTGAAGAGATGCTCATATCCACAGGTTCCACTCCAACTGGGGCCTGTACATTCCTCGAGGACGTTGGAGGCGGTATTTCGAGCATAAACCAGTCCTGATGCTCTATGAGGAACTCGAGAACGTCTTGGCTTAGCTGGTGCTCTTGAGGGGAGAGCTCGTGTGACGGATGTGACAGGAGGGCAGGACGGAAGATGACGGCAAGGTCTGTCCGCAACTTTAAGTTTCAATCGCCCGTGACGTATAAATAGCTACTCACTCTTGGCCGTCATGAGATTCTTGTCTGATTTGCGCGCAAAGACAGATAGCAGGTCGAGCACGTAGAGCAGCAGATATTGGTTCGCGCGTGGTAATGACCTAATGAGGCGTTTGTACCGTGTGATCACTTCGTCTCGATTAAACGGCTTCTTGGCTGACACGCTGACGATGTTAGTGACAACTCGCGACGAACAACGCATCTTACACACCTATTGCGTCTCGGAACTAGCGGCAACAGTTTGATTAAACAAGATCACTGTAGCTGACATGAAACTTACGTGGTGATACATATCATGGGGGATAACCGGCTCCTGTTGGGCCATAAGCGAGAATGCTTCGGACAATGAGGAAAAGCACGTACGGGCATTTGAGTGAGGAAGCGGCGAAAGACACTTGCGACGTCGTGTGTGGTGTAATGCTCCTTTTTCCAATCGAGGTCTTTTCCGTACTAGACTAGCTGTATTATGAAGGGTGTCTCGGAGAGTAATGCCAAGTGCTCACCCGTGGTGGAGTCTCAAACGCGGCCTGAAGATCTCGCATCCGTTTGTTTGAACCATTGACACGAAAGGTACCCTCTACTTCGGTAGCTGCAAGCCAGGGCGGGAAAGGTTATATAACGTCACACCGCCGACGACGCCAGCCTCACCATTCTCCTTCAAATACAGCCCACTGGGCGCAGTCAGTCGGGATATTCGGGTGTAACTGGGCGCAGGGCGCACCATTTCGCTACGACGACAGGGATGTAACCCCACACGTATAGTTCTCCGTTCGCATTGGCGGTCGATATCTGCACGCTTGCATGCTTGAGACTGTCCTTGAGCGGTCGAGAGAAAACCACGGGTTGCCCGAGACCTTCTACGCTCCAACATTGAAATTCATGGTATTTGAGCTAAACTTTGATGAAAACGCACCCTTCTTCTCCTCAGCCTCTCTCTTCGCCCTCTGTGCGAACGCAAAATGGTTCCACCAAGTCTTGAGGCTCGCCTTGGTAGGTGGAACTGGGCCATCGCCTACGTTCTCGGCCGTGGCTGTGGTCATTGGCGTGCCCCTGGTAGTCGCTGGAGGTGTGTACGCCCGTGGAAGAGGGTTTGAATTGGGTTGTCTGGTCGTAGATGGAGGAGTTTGCTCGTGCTTTATCTCGGTTGTGGGAGAGGGATGGACGGTGTTTGCTCTGGGTCGGGCAGTGCGATCGCGGGGGTTGCGGGTCCTGTCGGTCGTTCTATGCTTGCCAAACGGCGGCAGGTGCTTCCACATACACCGCCGCTGAGTCGGTTGTGTGCAGAGGTTGTTGTTGCGAGGTCGTCAACGTTAAAGAGTAAGGAGTGGCTGTGATGCACCGACGTCAGATGGCTCAGCCTCCGCCGGTAAGCTGGCGCCCCTCACCCCTTGACTGTGCACTCTCTCTCCTCGAAAATGAGCGGTCGACAACGTGTAGCGCAGCGGCGAGGACAGTGATGATATGGAGGCAAGAGAAAACGCCAGCCGTGGATCCTCGCTGCTCGGGCGCGTGGCTGATGCCATTGCAAACTCTTTCTCCAACCACCAAGTCTTGTTTTTATTGCCACCGCTTACGTATGATATCTCCGAGTCGTTTCTGGCTTTCTCTTCAACGTAAGTTGTGCATTGCATTGGCGATGAGAGCAACCGACTGACGGTGCCACTCAGAATGTTTACTTGCAGCCTTTGGATAATGCCTCTGTGTACCAAAGCGAAGAATTCATTGCTCGTCATAGCATGAGCATACACTTCACACTGTGGTCGGCAGGCAGCTTGATTCTCAGGTCTGCTCGACGTTGGTTCCCTTGGATATGATCACACGAGTCAGGACAGCCGATACACGGTGACTTCCATTCCACTACAATGAAGGTCGACACGAGCCGCTGACTTCGAAGGTGAGTACTGAGTGCAACTTCCGGCAACGCCTATCGCGCCTGTTTGTCTTTCGATTGGCTATCTTCGCACAGATGTGTTCGACTACAGCCACGTCTCAATCTTATTTGCTTCCCTGCTCTGCACCAAGGCTGCTTACCCAAGAAAGCAACTACTTTAATGACCAGACGTCCCCGCATTAACACCGTTATGGCTAGTAAATCGAGGAGTCTACTGTAATGGGGTGTGCTATTGTGTGTTACGTTGTCAGAATGTTGAAGGAGGCTCGTGCATGACTAGGTGAGTCTTCTAGGGTTGGCTCTCCATAGACCCAAGTATTCGCTGACTCAATCAATATGTTTTCAATTAATCAGGTTAATTGTGCGTATATTGGAAGCGCGGGGGCTTCCTGAAATGGTCGTGGTTTGTTGATCCCTGTACTAGAGGAACATATGCAGTGTCTTGATTCAATACCAGCTTGATTGCGTCAAGCTTTGGTACGAAGCAGGTCTCTCCAGATTTACCTGCTCTCGGTTTCGGGCGGGCTGCTCCGACCAATAGGAGCTCTCAAAAACAATATCTTGCTGATAGACTGAATATGACGTATTGATAAGCAAGTTAGGGATCGCCGCCACCGCCGCCTCTGTGCTGTCGACAGCGCGACGAACTATTGGTAGGCAAGTATATGACATTATACGTTGACCATAGTGTTGTGCACTGACATGAGCTTTGACAGAAGCTTATTCATGAGACGGCGGCAGCCCGCTAAGTGCAGGTTCAACAAATATAGACCATATATAATCAACAATATGGATATTGAGTATCTCGATACTACCGACACCTTGTCTGGTCCGGTCATTACGACTTCAACGGCGCAACGCGACTTCTTCGTCTCTTCAATTAGCTTCTGCGATGTCTAAGACTTCTATCTTTCTTCTTGGCCCCACAGGTATGGTGCTCTTCCACCTCAAACGCTCTAACGTAATGACGGACTGTACTACTAATGCTAGGCTACCTTGGAAGCTCAGTACTTTCTCGTCTACTCGCTCACCCAAGGAGAAACACCTTCGTAATAACAGTCCTTGTCCGGTCCGAAGAGAAGGCGAGGAAGCTGCAGGACTTTGGAGTTACTGCTGTAGTGGGTTCCATCAAGGACGCTGCTCTTGTTGCACGGTTGGCAGAGGAAGCCCATGTAGTCTTCAATGTTGTGAGTGCTACCTGCTGATTTTGCATGATCTGATGGACTCATTGCGACCATAAAGGCCGATTCGGATGATCTGGACCTTGCATATGCACTACTAGCAGGGCTGAAGACCAGGCATATCAAGACAGGCGAAGTTCCTATTCTGATACATACTTCAGGCACTGGTGAGCCTCGAATCTCCTGGCTATTCTACTCACTTCCAGCTAACGACGCTTTCAAGGTGTGTTCATGTGGGCAGGCGCAATGGATGGCCTCAACATCACAGATAGAATCTTCAGTGACGACAACCCGCAAGATATTGACAATAATACTCCGGATAGTGCTTTACACCGGAATGTCGATCGTGTCGTGATTAAAGCTGATGCCCAAGGTGAGTAGCATATGTACTCGTGTACTACCGTCGTACACATGCTTACGGTGTACTTAGGATACGTTAGGACATATATCGTCCTACCTAGTACCATCTGGGGAATTGGCTCGAACCCGATTATCAGCGCTGGCATTGCAAACCGCTTTTCCATTCAGGTCCCTGCTCTGATTCGCGCCTCTATTGGTCGTAGACAAGCAGGCATAGTTGGAAAGGGCCAAGCGATATGGACAGGCATCAATGTCAACGAACGTACGTTCCAGCGCTTGTGACAGTTGAATGCCCGCATGCCCATATGAGATCTAGAGGCTGAATTCTATGTCACCTTATTCGACGCTATTCTTTCCAGACCTGAAGAAATAGGCCATGGGCACGACGGCTACTACTTCGGTGAAAACGGAGAGTATTCATGGTACGATCTTGGCAAGGCCATCGGCAAGGCTCTTGTCAGGCGCGGATTGAGCAGCTCCGATGAGCCTACAATGTTCTCAAGGGAGGAGCTCACCAAATTCTTTGGATCTGAGGTACGTCGATGAAGCTTGCCTGACGCGATATCAGTTTGAGTGACATGCGGTTTTACAGCAAATCGGTGCCATATGGGGGAGCAACGCTCGTGTGAGGGCGCCACATGCGCGATCTATAGGATGGAAGCCAAAGCTTACCACTCGTGATTTCTTTGCTAATATTGACGATGAAGTCGAAGTGATCCTGCAGCGACAACGACAAGAGGAGTAATTTTCGTGGACTTGGGTTGACGTTATGGACTATTGGGTAACTCTTGTAGTATATGTGTATTATTAAACTTACTGAATTGGTATTGTCTCGGGAGATCCAGAACATAGAGAGTATTGCCTTCCTTCAACTGTACTCACCTGGAGCGTACGATTTCGACAGTGGCAGGGGTCAGAGGTAATATTCCAATATTCCAGCTCCAGGACCCCGGAAAATACCGGCTATCCCCGCGCTTGGTAGCCAAGCTGGCGAAGAGCTCTGAGCGCGTCCGAGTTCGAGAGACTTGACTTCAACAACAGTGACGACCTCTACATTTGTTTGCGATCTCTTACTACTGCGGGTCTTGGCCTCTACTAGTACTATTAATAAATCTCAGTACATATTCCCTCGCCTCCATTCAACTCCGGCAGTCCGCACGCAGCCAAGTAAACGTCCCAGGGGTTTGCTAGCGAATCCCACAAGAGCCGCGGACGGGCTTCGTAAATCAGTTACAGACACATGAACTCTACTCATTGACACATTACAGCAATTCGTACATCTCATTCCCTTCCAAAGTCAAGAGACTCCAGACCTTAAGTTACGGCCACCGGTGGTATGAGACCTTTTCGTCGGCATTCCGGTATAACGCTGATTATTAATACTCTCAGTGCAGACCCCACCCGATCACAATCCTAATTGTGGAAGTATGATATTGATTTCGGTCTCCCGGAGGCTTTAATCATGAATGCGATGGCGAGCTGGCTTTGTCATAGCTGTGGGAATGGGGTCCACAGAAAGAACTTCATCGAATCCTCTCTTGAGTATAAATATGAGGCCGATACGTCAGTAAGAACGTATACTTTTCCACCTGCAACTGCTATATCGAAAACTCATCCTCATTGTTCACAATGTCTAATAAAACGCCTATTCTCTTTTTCGGTGCAACTGGTGCGTATTTGATCTGCGCTAGCGGTATCATACTAAGTAATAAGCACTAAATTAATTTTAAAGGTTACCTCGGAGGTTCTATACTTGCTCGTTTACTCACTCATCCAAACAAGGACAGCTTCGAGATTACCGCTCTGGTTCGTTCTGCGGAGAAGGCAAAGAAGTTGGAAACCTTCGGCGTGAAAGCTGTCGTTGGCTCCCTGAAGGATGCCCCATTGGTGCAACAACTTTCGGAGAACGCTCATATTCTATTTTCCATCGTCAGTTGCTAACCTATGTCACTGTCTGGGCTCCTTTGCTAACATGTTTGTTTATCAGGCCGATTCAGACGACGTTGAGGCTACTACGGCATTTCTCGCTGGATTGAAAAACAGGCACACGAAGACGGGAGACGTGCCTATCTTGATCCACACCTCGGGAACAGGTTTGTCTGCGGCTTCATAACTATGGTCAGAATACTTAGCTTTATTCGCCACTATGTTAGGCCTTTTGACTTTCGATGCGTCCACTAAAGGACTAGGCATATCGGAAAAGATCTGGAACGACGACGACCCCGACGACATCGAGCAAAATATCCCTCCCACTGCTTTTCATCGTAACGTAGACCTACCAATCGTCAACGCTGATAAAGAAGGTCGGTAATCCTTTTCGCTGTAGGTTTGTCTCGTAACTAACGTGTGTTTACCGTACACTTAGGGTACCTGAAGTCCTACATTGTCTTGCCGAGTACTATCTGGGGAATTGCAAAGAACCCGTTGGTGGAAGCAGGGATCTCTAATCCATACTCCATTCAGGTTCCTCTTCTCATTAAAGCTTCTCTCGGTCGGGGTCAGGCGGGTATGGTTGGCAAGGGTCAGGCGATCTGGTGCAGTGTCAACATCGAAGAACGTAAGCTTACAACACGTTTGCTTTCCATGTAAGCAAACGCTTACGGAAAACACAGAGGCCGACTTCTTTATCATATTATATGATGCACTTATCGCCAACCCGGACAAAGTAGGGCACGGACGTGATGGCTACTACTTTGGCACGAATGGCGAACATACATGGTACGATATCTCGAAGGCCATTGGGGTGGCTTTCGTGAAACGCGGGATCAGCAAGTCAGACGAACCGACTACGTTTACCACCGAAGAACTTGTGAAGTACTTTGGCTCAGAGGTACGCTATTGACAAGCATCTTATGTCAACTCGCATACTGACAACTTCACGAAGTGGCTCGGCAACTACTGGGGGTCCAACTCACGAGGACGATCTGGGCATTCAAGGTCGCTTGGCTGGAATCCTAAGCTTACCACACAGGATTTCTTGGACAGCATAGATGCAGAAGTAGAGGCGGTAATTAAACAGCAACAGGCGTAGGGAAGGAAGACGTGTAGGGTAAGAAATACCTGTAATATATGACTTTTTTTGGAATATCCAGGTATCTGCACCACCTTACCATTCGCAGATAACATGTGAGATGCGCAGATCGTACCAGATACTCTGTTACGCAACCTTTGATGCGCTGGAGAATTGATCAGAAAAAAGGTCGTGTCGTCATCTAAATACGCCGATCGGGTTCTCTTACACGCGACAAAGCTTGCGAACGTTGAGCTCAACGGCTTGATTGACGGAGTCATCAGTAATGGGAATCCCGACACGAACGGTCTACACAACTCGGAGCCGCTGTCTCAAGTAGAAATACCGTCGACACTCTCACGCAGAATAGGTAAACCCCCGCAATCGTATACTTTCTCACATATTCTCAGTCTGTTCAGTGCACGTAATGTCTCAAACTACGATCCTCTTCCTCGGAGCAACCGGTATGTGCTCACACTTTCTGCCAGTACAGATATCCCGACATATCGTCTCTTGAACTGTTGCAGGCTATCTCGGGGGATCCGTACTCGCTCGACTGCTCGCGCATCCGTCAAGACATACCTTTGCTATCACTGCCTTGGTTCGTTCTGAGGAAAAGGCAAAGAAACTAGAGACATTTGGTGTCACACCTGTCGTTGGATCTACGAAGGATACCACCTTGCTGGCCAAACTAGCGGAAAATGCGCACGTAGTCTTCTCTACGGTATGTAGTGGCTTATCCATAGTTTCTCGCGCTGACCTCGTTGGTCAGGCTGATTCAGACGATCTCGAAGCTACTACCGCGTTCCTTACGGGTCTTAAGAATAGACACGTCAAGACAGGTGATGTACCTATCTTGATCCATACGTCAGGGACAGGCAAGTTGGAAATCTTCTTCACGAGGTCAGGTTTATCTGACTTGACCGCTGTTGGTGATACAGGCGTCTTGACGGCAGGCGAAGCCTTCACGAAAGGTCTCGGTATCACTGATAAGATATTCGTGGACGATGATTCCGACGACCTCGAGCGGTCCATTCCCTCAACTGCTTGGCACCGCAATGTGGATCTTGCCATCATCCAAGCAGATAAAGAAGGTATGTGTTGAAGACAATCGTCGTCGACTATTTACTCAAACCTAAGATGATCATAGGATATGTGAGATCGCATATCGTCGCCCCTGGTGTTATCTGGGGCATTGCCAAACATGCGTTGGTGGAGGCTGGAATATCGAACCCCAACACCAAGGGAGTTGGTTTTATCGCTCTCCCCTCTATTGCCAGAGGTCAAGCAGCCGTCATAGGAAAGGGCCAAGCAATATGGCCGAGTGTCAATATCGGAGAGCGTACGTTAAATTTCCCTCCAAAATGTTTGATTCGCAAGCTTCATACTGAGAGGGGTTGTAGAGGCTGATGTGTTCATCATTCTCTACGATGCCATCGTTTCAAGTTCGGAGAAAGTGGGACATGGCCGCGACGGATATTACTTTGGTGAGGACGGCGAATTCCTGTGGTACGACCTTTCGAAGGTAATTGGGAAGACCCTCGTCAAACGAGGATTGGCACAAACGGACGAACCGACATCGTTCACCTCTGAAGAGCTTATCAAGAATTTCGGATCCGAGGTTTGTACACCTCAATCTTCTCACCACACTAGACTAATAGCTGTTTATCGAAGGACGTCGGCAACATGTTTGGGAGCAACTCCCGTGCCAGGGGAAAGAAAGCAAGATTGCTCGGCTGGGAACCCAAACTCGATACTCAGAGCTTCCTTGATAGTATCGATGCCGAGGTGGAGATTCTTCTGAAGAAGAAATAAGCACTTCGAAGTGGGGAGTGTATGAATAAACGCGCAATAAACCAATCACCAGTAGCGACCGTACGTTACTCCGGCAGTGCTGCAATGATAGTATGGAAGCATTATAAATCCAGCTTCCTACTTATGAATATGACTGTGAGTACGAAGCGCTATGGGACCTACAACGTTTCCACGATCACTGGCTGTTGAGCGGTAGCCTCAGAACTCTAACTCTTTCGGATAGTTGGCTCACGTTATATTCTGCTCACTATGATATCCTACACCAGGCACTCCCACAAGACAGATTACGTATCCTAGGTATGTACCCAAATCCCAAGCTTTAAGATGAGTTCTGCGGATACGATACTGGTGCTAGGTCGTCCACTTGCCATCGAGTAGTGTATGCTTCAATTTTCTCCTCTCCACACTGAGCGTTTTGCAGGGCCGACTTACCAAGACATCCAACCTAATCGCCTCTCTTGGTGGGAATTGTGATGGTACTCAATAATACATCTCCTCAGGTATAAGTATCCCCGCTATGCATGCACAGCAGCAGAGTGCCCCTCTCTTCGAGCCAGCCCTATCGCCTCTACTCAGATCCAATCATGTCCGACAAAACCTCTATTCTTCTCTTCGGTGCAACGGGTATGGCTCACATTGATGACTAAACTACCGCTTTACTCAATAGCCTCCCCTCTTTCAATATCCCAGGTTACCTTGGGAGCTCCGTCCTCACTCGCTTTCTCGCCCATCCAAGAAGGAAGGATCTCGATATCACAGTCCTCGTACGGTCAACAGAAAAAGCACAGAAGCTGGCGACGTTCGGAGTGAAGACCGTCGTGGGCTCAATTATGGATGCTCCCCTAGTTGAGCGGCTTGCTGAACAGACACATGTCCTGTTCTCTATCGTAAGTCTCACACTCAGGCGTCCCGTATAATATGACGTTTCACGTTTTCTATCACCGATCAGGCCGACTCTCATAATCTTGCTGCTGCAAACGCGTACCTTACAGGGATGAAGAAGAGGCACGATAAGACGGGAGATGTCCCTATTTTGATTCATACTTCGGGCACTTGTACGTTCTCCAGATTCTCTGTGATATACCCTTGACCGTGTGTGACTATAGCTGTGTTTATGTTTGATTCCTCGACGAAGGTCTACACGGACAACGACCCCGACGACCTCGAACGATCCATTCCACCCACTGCCTTCCATCGAAGCGTGGATCTCGCCATTGTGGAAGCCGATAATGATGGTCAGCCTGAGCTACTGTATTGAGATTTGCTGGCATGCGTTATGCATGGCATCACTGAATTACCTCATGAATAAGGTTACTTGAAGTCGTATATCACTCTTCCTAGCGTCATCTGGGGAATCGCGAAGAACCCCTTGGTGGGCGCCGGGATTGCTAATCCTCACTCCGGGGGAGTTGCTTTGATGGTTCGTGCAGCGGTCGCACGGGGCAGAGCGGGTATAGTTGGCGATGGCCAGGCGTTATTGCCTTGTATCAACGTCGAACAGCGTATGTCCATTTCGATCTTTTTTCGGCGATAATCGCACTCATGCTATGGATAATTGTAGAGGCAAACTTCTTCATCATTCTGTACGACGCCATTACTTCGAAGCCTGAAGCAGTCAGGCATGGGCGCGAGGGATACTACATTGGTGAGAACGGAGATTTTGTCTGGCACGACTTCGCCAAGGCCGTCGGGAAGGCTCTTGTTCGGCGCGGGTTGAGCGAGTCAGACGAACCAACAACGTTCACAACTGAGGAGATTGTAGAGTACTTCGGCTCTGAGGTAAGCTCTTGTAGGATCTTATGTTCAGTTACTAAAAGCAGCTTCCCTGTAGGAATATGGTAGCTTCTTCAGTGTCAGTTGTCGTGCTAGGGCGGAACATGCCAGACTGCTTGGTTGGGAGCCCAAGCTTACCACCCAAGACTTCTTTGATAGCCTCGATGCCGAGGTGAGAGCTGTTTTAGAGCAGAAGAGGGCGTGAGATGTAAATTAGTGCAAAGGAGAATCGCGGTATTGAATACTATGCAAATGCTTACTGATTCGGTAGTTTCAAAAAGTTAGAACAAGCTTCAACAACCACTTGCTCATGTAGGAACATATTACTAGTATGGTCCGAATATGCTTTGAGGATAAGTGATATTGAGTAGTAGAATCGCTACAGTTGGCCCGGGGTCCTTTGTACGCTAGCGCCCATCGTGGAAGTTCTCACGATCAAAGTAAACGAAGCGCCTAAACCTGTGACGTCAACTTCCAGCCACAACTGCCAAGATGGCGAACAGCTTATTCATCCTTCTTCCATGCTATGGAACGTCACGCCTTCGTATATAAACCAAACATGCAAACTCGGGAGTACCATCTCAGTTTTCCACCTCTTTACGTTCTTCCACCATGTCCAAAACTCCCATTCTCCTCATCGGGGCTACAGGTATGGCCGAATCGAGCCCTCGAGCACCGCGGAACTCATGTTCTCCATAGGTTATATCGGAGGCTCTGTGCTTGCTCGTCTGCTTGCTCACCCAAGCAAAGACACTTACGAGATCACGGCACTGGTCCGCTCTGAAGAGAAGGCAAAGAAGCTTGAAAGCTTCGGTGTAAAACCTGTCATCGGCTCGTACAAAGATACAGCATTGGTCCAGAAACTAGCAGAAAACGCGCACGTTGTATTCTCTTGTGTATGTAAGCCAAATTAACGTAAAGGTATCATACTGACCTTGGTCCTGTAGGCTGATGCAGACGCGCTGGATGCTACGAACGCGTTTCTCGCGGGTTTGAGGAACAGGCACGCCAAAGCTGGCGACTTACCGATCTTAATACACACATCTGGAACTGGTACGTATCTATGTATGCTCGTTGGGGGGGGGGGTAATGAATCATCATTGAACACCTTATATCGTAGGGCTTCTGACTTTTGAAGGGTCTACGAAGGGCGAACACACCACCGACAAGATTTACTACGATGACGATCCCGACGACATCGAGAAGTCATTCCCTCCGACTGCTCTTCATCGCAATGTTGATCTCGCAATCGTCCAGGCCGACAAAGAAGGTCAGTGTTTTCTTCGCATCAAGCCTTATCACATGAACGCTCATCTCCCTTTCAGGATACGTACGAGCCTACATCGTCCTTCCCAGCACCATCTGGGGCATCGCGAAGAATCCTCTGACAGACGCGGGCATTCAGAACCCCTATTCCCAGCAGATCCCCAAGCTCATCCGTGCGGCCCTAGCTCGTGGTCAAGCAGGCGTGGTCGGAAAAGGTCAAGCTTACTGGCCGAACGTCAACATCGAAGAGCGTGAGTCCGTTTTCTTACTTACTTATATTTACATGTCTTCAATTGTGATTTCTCTAGAGGGTGATCTGTTCATTGTCTTGTACGACGCCATCATAAATAACCCGGATAAGATTGGACACGGCCGCGATGGCTTCTACTTTGGCGAAAATGGCGAGCATCTGTGGTACGACATCTCGAAGGCCATCGGGAAAGCTCTCGTAAAACGTGGGATCAGCGAGTCGGACGAACCGACTACGTTCACGAAGGAGGAGCTTGCCAAGTACTTTGGCTCGGAGGTAAGCGTTTTTACAACTGTTGAGATTCTTAAATCAGGTCTCTGGTGACTGATGATTGATGACGTGAAATGGAATGCTTGTAGGAGCGTGGCTACGGTTACGGCACGAACTCTCGTGGTAGGGCCAGGCACTCGAGGTCGATTGGCTGGCAGCCCAAACTGAGCACCCAAGATATGCTCGATAGCGTCGATGCTGAGGTGGAGGCGATTCTCAAGCAACAGAACAAAGCGTAAAGAAGAGCAGAGAAGTAATTTATAAAAGGAAAGAAGCATCTGTATTATATCTGGCAAGTCCTACTCGAAATAGGGAATTTGAATTTGAGATCAAGGTATCCCCATCGAGTGACGCAGGCACCGAGAAATGAGGCAGATGATGTCAGTTATAGGAAAGCAATGACATGCACGTCTATCATATATGTACCCCATATGCGGCTTGAATACTCCGAATTACAGGTTTTGCGAACAACGACGTGCATTCTCCCTGGCTTCCCGTTATAGGATATACCTTATTGGGAAATCGCGAAAAAAAGTCGACTTTCTCATTATTTCCCGAAAGCGCTGTAATTCAAATCTTGGTAACAACCAAGTTGTAATCCTAAGCTTTGCGGTCATTACGAGGGTACGCAACTTTTGCTTTCCCCCATACAATACCGACGACTTATCAATCTCATTGCTTACTTACATAGCCACCTGGTAGCGAATCCGACCTGGTTTGCTACCCGCACAGTGTCAAAGATTGCTTGTAATATGATCGCTTGGAGGTCGAGACGCTGACCAACAATCCCCGAGAATCGGATTGCCGTTTATGACGGTACTTGTCGATTATATGCCTCATTGAGTAATTGTCTTAGGTCATCGCTGTGTTTGCAAGTTTGAACTGATGCAAGCTACTCACAGGTGACAGCTCGTCTGGGGAATCCTTACCACAACATCCAGTGCTTAGTACCTGGCCAAGTGCACAGGCATATATAAAATCAGTATGCGAACCCCAGAGTACCGTCCCAACTTTCCAGTTCATCTGACTGTTCGTCGACTTCAATCATGTCCAAGACATCCATTCTTCTCCTTGGAGCAACAGGTATGAGCCAAATCATAGTACTCAAACCTTCACTGACGCGTGGCATAACATTCTCAATAGGATATATCGGAGGATCTGTGCTTTCTCGACTGCTCTCTCATCCAAGCAAAGACACATTCGAGATCACTACCCTGGTCCGATCTGAGGAGAAAGCAAAGAAACTCGGAAGCTTTGATGTCAAAACCGTGATTGGCTCGTATGAAGACAGAGCTTTGGTTAAACGGCTAGCAGAAGATGCGCGTGTGGTCTTCTCTTGTGTACGTGAGGGTGCTCCTGCTGGGAGACTATTTACTTACGTCGGTTTTGTAGGCTGATGCAGACGCATTTGATGCCACGAACGCCCTTCTTGCAGGTTTAAAGAACGGACACGCCAGGTGGGGATATCTGCCCATCTTGATACATACTTCCGGAACCGGTACGTGTCTTCAGTGAGCTTTTCCATTCGAGTGAAACTAAGCACATTATACGCCATGATGTGCAGGTCTCCTCACTTATGATGGCTCAACGGAGGGTGGTCACGATCCGGACAAGATTTACTATGACGATGATCCTGACGACATCGAGAACTCGTTCCCTCCCGCTGCTCTGCATCGCAACGTTGACCTCGCAATAGTACAAGCTGATAAGGACGGTACGTATACCCTCCACGTCCACTACTACCATGCATAGATGCTCGTTTGTTACCCAGGCTATGTACAGGCCCATATCATCCTTCCCAGTGCTGTCTGGGGGATTGCTAGGAATCCTCTTGTAGACGCGGGCATCTCAGGTCGTCACTCTAAGCAGATTCCTGCCCTCATCTACACTGCTCTGGCTCGCGGCCAGGCAGGCATGGTCGAGAAAGGTCACGCTTACTGGCCCAACGTCAACATCGAAGAGCGTATGTTCAAACCAATTCTCATTACAATCCATTGCTCGGTAGTGAGCTTTGAGCATATGCTAATCGATCTTCCTAGAGGCTGACTTGTTCATTGTTCTCTACGACGCCATCGTCAACAACCCCGACAAGGTTGGACACGGAAGGGATGGCTTCTATTTTGGAGAGAATGGCGAGCATCGCTGGTACGACGTCTCGAAAGCAGTCGGACAAGCTCTTGTCAAGCGCGGCATAAGCAAAACCGATGAGCCAACGACTTACACGCATGAAGAACTTGTGCAGTTCTTTGGCTCGCACGCAAAAGTAAGCGCTTCACTCTATGGCCACTGACATCTCGTTCGAGTTACTGAGTATCGTTCATACTTCTATAGGATGTTAGCGATGCCTTTGGTAGGAATTCTCTTGGGCGAGGCAGACGTTCTAGGTCTCTCGGGTGGCAGCCGAAACTGGGAACGCAGGACATGTTGGCTAGCATTGAGGCCGAGGTAGATGCCATTGTTAAGCAGAATAACATTACATAAAGGTGGACAAGCCGGTTTACCTGCGTCGCAAAAATCGGGTTGAGCTTATCAGCGTCGACAGGGATTTTGATGTTTATAATGCCAGCCTATTGTACCGAACAGCACTTATATCGCCAAGCGCCAACGATTTTGAGTGCTGATAATCCCTAGGCGACACCGATATTGTGGGCGCTATAATGATAACCTCTTATATACCATGGCGTGCAAGCATATCAGCACTCAGAACCATGGCGGCCTACTTTACAACCACTCGTAATCTTGGCTGCCAAGAATTATAAGCATCGCCACAGGCCCATAATAGAAAGAATGATAGACATGACACCGGGACATACGTATACTTGAAGCAATGATAGCGGCACTGCACATATGCGTTCCATTTGCCTAAGTACGAGAGAAGAAATTGAGTATATATTACAATCTATTTCCTGTATATACAAGCCCATATAGAGCTGTGGTAAGGCGCCATGGCTGTTCGATAGCACCCGCGTTCGATTCCGGCCAATGACATTTGATCCCAGCTCGGGCCACCGCAAGAGATCGACTTAATAGGTGAAATGAGGTAATAAACAACGAAAAGGTCGAATCTTTTAATTGCTTAAGCCTCCCTAGCGCCCAGGATTATAATCTCCCCGCCAAGAGGGGGGCTAGATGTAGATCGGGGATATTGACCTCTCCTGGGTACCCTGCCCTATCGGTGCCCGGGGTCGCTGATGGGGGTTTCTGCAGGCATATTGTCAAAGCTTCGCACTCGACAATTCAAAGAGCTCCGGGATTGCACAAGCTAGTCAAAGTCATGTAGTATTCTTTGACTGTGTGGCTATTTTGGAGAAAATATCAACTTGGAGAGCTAAGAAAGCGAGCCGGTTTGCTCACGTGCAGTGTTCTGGGTGTCAAGTCAAAAAGTCACAAAGGCCGTGACCCCGTCATTCGACCCCCGTCACAGACCGGTCATTTGACCGGCGTTTGACCAGTCGCCATCAAATACCCTCCCAAATATGGAAGTTAATCAATGGGTAACGTGACAGAGTTACTTACTAAGCGAGCGAGACAAATGCCTTCGTCCGTCACTCCCTACAAGCGCCGGTATCAACCGGCGCTAAGAGCCAGCTTTTGGCCGTCATAAAGCTACAACTTCACAGGTCACGACTTTCTTGGTTCTTTTTACGTCTAGATACAATCTTGCTGCTATGCCTTGTGCCTCTGTGCACTTACTTTGACCAAAGGAGGCCTACATGTTGTGCTATTCGCAAAAATCTGTAAAAGCGCCGAAAAGGGGGGTCATTGACCCCCGTCAGATCTGATGTGACGAGGTCACAAGGTCACTATTGTGACTTGNGTCAGGGGGAACACTGCTCACGTGAGCAGAGGCAAACGGAGCGCGGTCACTTGCTCGAAACTCCGAAGCCTACAGCGGTGCCAATGGGGCGTCCGTCGTAAGGGTGCTGGCCGTTGCAGGCAGCTGCTGTCTCGCGTACTTAGCTGGATTCCATCACCCGATGTTGCCCTAATAAAGTAAGTAGGGGGGGCTCCCCCCCCCCTCCGGAGTTTCAAAATTTGTGAGGTTGGTGTCGAGAAATTTTGTTTCGCCCCCCTCTTGCTCCCCGCGGTGGGATTATAATGTCCCAGCGGCTGCATTATAATGTGTGGCGGGGATGCTGATAAGCGATGATATGCTCGTACGCGTGGCATTATAAGTGTTCGGTGAAAGTGTGCACGGATTATTAGCTCTGATAATCCCCCCAAATGCATTTTATGTCTGATGAGTCTTATCAACGTCCACCTGTGCTTACAGTGCCCGCTCGGTTTTTTGCGACGTGCCTTTTGTATGCCACTTTGAATTTAATCCCAGGATTTGGGTATCCATACCACTTACTGCGTGCGTGAGGATAAAGGGATCTCGATCGGGCGGCATGAACTGTCTTCGATGATTTCGAGGCTGCTGGCTCTAACTTTCCTCAGTCCGAGCCATCTATATATCTTGAAGAAACATGTGATGAAGGGGAGGACAGGAACGTTTGGCAAATGCTAGCGATGCATGATTCAAATCATCGAACTCTCGAGGGCTGGTTCAGCAGGGCGCACAAGGGACTGATGCAGGGAGTCGGACTTTGTTAATTGTACAACACGTTATCGATCTGTTGCCAGAGAAACAATATATTAAGCCTGAATAACATGATCTTTGGTTATTTGTTTAATATATTCATGTCTCTTGCGCTCTTTGTCGCTTTCCTCCTCTTGCTCCGCGCGCCGACGCTGAATCACCGCTTCCACTTCGTCATCGATACTGTCGAGGAAGTCCTGGGTACTAAGCTTAGGCTGCCAGCCGAGCGACCTGGAGTGGCCTGCACGGACGCGGGCATTGGATCCATAGTTATTGCCGTAGTCCTACAGGGAACACGCAGTAACGTATTCTAGTCAATCTAGCCGCCTAACAAACGCAGTGAACAACGCACTTCTGAACCCCAGTACTTCACAAGTTCTTCATTGCTGAACGTTGTAGGCTCGTCCGATTTGCTGAGACCGCGTTCGACCATGGCCTTTCCAATGTACTTGGAGATATCATACCAGGAGTGTTCACCATTGGCACCGAAATAGTAGCCATCACGTCCGTGTCCCACTTTAGTCGGATCGGTCATGACAGCATCAAAGAGGATCATGAACAAATCGGTCTCTATACGAATGACTCATAGTGAGTATTCAGCCATATTGATCAATAGAGTGCCACATACGCTCTTTGATGTGGACGTTGGGCCAAAGCGCCTGACCTTTACCGACCATACCTGCCTGTCCTCTGTCAAGAGATGCCTGAATGAGCCAAGGTACTTGTATCGAACGTGGATTTGAGATTCCGGCGTCTACTAGCATGTGCTTCGCAGTCCCCCATACGGTACTGGGTATGACGATGTACGAGAACACATATTCTATGTGTATCGATACGTTAACATCAATGGTAGTAGAAAGAGCTAGGACCATACTATCTTTGTCCGCGTTGACAATAGCAAGATCAACGCCACGATGATAAGCAGTGGATGGTATGGATCTCTCGATGTCATCTGGGTCGTCGTCGTTGAAGATTTTCTCCGTAATTCTTAAGCCTTTCGTTGAGGCATCGCCTGCCGCAGTCACGCCTAAAACGGTTAAACTAAACTTCATGTACAATATAATGTCTTAGGATGAGACATACTAGTACCCGAGGTATGGATTAGAATGGGCCTTTCGCCAGTCTTGGCGTGCCTTTTCTTCAGGCCTGCGAGGAAAGCCCTCACTGCATCAAGGTTGTCACTGTCAGCCTAATGGTAAGACGGTAATTGTGAGCCTGATACTAGGAAAGTGTCACATATTTCATCTTACAGTCGAAAAAAGAACATGGGCATTCTCGGCTAGCTGTTCAAGAAGAACTGTATCTTCAAACGAGCCAACGATGCACTTCACATCGAAGGCCTCGAGCTTCTTGGCCTTTTCAGGAGAGCGGACAAGGACGGTAATGTCGAATGTCTCTTTACTCGGATGGGATAGAAGACGGTCAAGAACAGAACCTCCAAAGTAGCCTGACGAACAGGGTCAACGTAAATGAGATATACCTTAGGAGCGAAGATTTCTAATATAAAAGACGTACCAGTGGCTCCCAGGAGAAGGATAGGTATCTTTGCCATGGTTGATAAAGAGTAGGTGGACGTTTGAGGCGATAACTAGCAGCGCCCTATGCCAAGCTGAGTCTCTTTCTCATCTTATACCTGGGCGATCGAAGGAGCCATCGGAGCACTGGTACCCACTGAGCTTCTCCATTCATCGCAACCGCAGAACATCATCATGACTCCAAGTCGGTTTCGAGGCCCTATACTGCTATCGCCGCCTGCACGTTCGGCCCAGGATTTACTAATGCAACCATGTACACCTTGCTGATAAAGCTGACTGGCAGGGTTCGATACAAGTTCAAGCTCATCTGGAAATCAACGCATACGCGCCCGGCCGGCATCTTCGTTCGGTGATAGGCCTTTACTGTACAAGATACAGCAGTTGTACTGTATCATTGGAAAAGGCCAGCATGCGTCCGACGAGAAGCGATACGGCGACGCCGACTCGTGATCATGACGCATGATGTATGTGGGAATTGGAGACTCAAGCCGGCACCATGAAGGTACTGGTGCTAGATTATGAACCACAGCACAGAGAACGGCACGGGTGAGCACAAAAACACATTATGCACGAAGTCTATGTATGGCACATACCACGGTGGTGACGCAGAGAGTACGTTTCGCGACATGGCAGGGGCCCGGAGGAACTCATCTGTACTTCATTACATACCTCTCTCGTCAAAATCCCGTGCCGTAACAATTGCAATTGGATTTTCGTCGTAATCAATAACTTGGCTCAGAGAGGGTGCCAGTGAGAAAGAAGTTGAAAGTCCGAGGCATAAGCTGTCCTAAAGAGGCAGAAGGCGCATCAAATTTAGTCCATCGACGCTGTCATCTTCAAGTTCCGCCGGCGCCGAGTTCTTCGTCAAGACTCCGATGGAACCGCTGACTTGATGAAGACCATTTTGTGATAGACGATTGGGCGGGCACGATATGAATGGCAGCGTAAATTAAACACTAAGTTATTATGCGAGAAAACGACGCTGACAGATACACTTTCCAGATTGCTACGCGATGAGAACTTGAATAGAGACTCGGAGACGTGGCACCCCGCAGATACCAGCAGAAGGTGTGGGTTGAGACCAAGAGCAGCAGCCTACGAAAAGTGGCGAAAGGAAGGAGGTTCAAATCACCCCGACCCCACATACGCTTCCAATCCAAGTATCATCACCTCTGGCAGTTTATAAACTATCCTGCTTTAGTCCTTGTGACCAGTATCAGCAATGCCACAACATCGATGACGCTCTGGTCATCACCGGTCATCTTCTACATGGCGTGGAAATATCTTGGTGAGTGCTTCTGTACAGATGCAATGTTCGCTGAACTGACAGTTGGGACGATAACACCTTACTACAGAGTACGGTTTCTCGCATAGCTCTCTGAAGACTGCCATACGAGTACATTCCGTTCGTCTGAGTGAACGATAAATGACCCATGGCCTACACTTCTGCTTCCAGGCTCTTCAGAGCTGGCTGTCTTCTTGCGGCTGTGTTGGTCACTGGGCCACCAATGTCAATCAATGCGCCCAATTCATCAAGACAGATGGTAAGCAAGAATCATTAGATTGTTGCATACTCACCGTAGCCCTGTGTGCCACAATTTATGCAGCTCTCTCCAACTCCTCCCACATCCGATCCCTGCCGAACTCTTGCCCCATCCGCTCACACTCCTTGCATGCGTCAACAACTAGTTGACACAACGACTAGCCAGTTTTACAAGACATTCGGATACAAAGTCACCATAATCAACGGTCCTTTCCGAGACCACGTCGACCGTCCCCACCAAATTGATTCTTTATAAAACGATAGATGCCTATCTTCAACTTGACAGGTGAGTTTGGCCGCCTTCGTCCGTCAGCGTCTGTAACCTGATAACTTGAGTGTGTGGCGAAAGTCGACGACACCAGTCCTCTCATCAGATATGAACCTCCGGGTGTATGGATTGATTCGCCACATTCAGACCCAACTTGGTCCTCATACCTGAATGGAACATTCCACGCGACAAACCAAATAGTGCGTTCTATTCGTGATGTGTGTTTAGAAGATTCATCTGAGCAGCTTGTGGGGCAAACGATCACTAGAACGCTACGGCCACTCTCACCTTCAACGGTTCCGCGGTCTATGTCTTTGGAGCGTTCAGAATAAATCATGTACGTTTGTTTTGTTCAGCTCCGATTTACTCTGAATATACTAAATGAAGTTTCCCTGATAAAGGACGCGTACTCTGTAACGCTGGATGGTCAGACTACGATTAAGAACGGCAGCTCAAACAGAAGCGCTGAGGCGTTTCAGCAAGTTGTATTCAGTGCAACAGGATTGAATGCGAGCGAACATCAGTTAGTGCTGCAGAATACGTATACAACGGCTAGCCCATCATGGTTTGACGTGGATTTCGTGGACATCACTATTGGAGATGGAGATGATAAGTAAGTCTTCCATTTAACCGAAGCACTGCTGTTAAGTTGCGTGTTATATAAGTTGCCCATTGCATTTCTCTCATTTAGTTCCCCGCGAAACGACGTTACCTTTGATGACGGAGACAAGAGCATCAGTTATTTCGGATACTGGCACACTCCAACAAATAATATTACCCAGAGCTTGTTCAATGGCACGATGCAGTATGTCTCTTGTGATGCCCCGTAGTCAACAGCATAACTAATACCGATTTGTGGATAGTCATACGGATCAGAATAATGCCGGTGCAACGTTCACGTTTGAAGGCAATGCTATCGCCGCATTCGGTACCACATCCCCAGCCCACGGAACGTATAGCGTTCAGCTCGACGGTGGTATTCCGACCGTCCTCAATGGAACATCACCAGAATTACGTGAACAGAGTTTATTGGTGCGTCATGGCCCTCTAATGTCCGCCAGTCTCACGAAACGATTAACACCACATGTGCCATAGTACTACGCAGGGGGCTTGGCAAAAGGCACCCATGCGGTAACGTTTCTTGATATCGATGAAAAGGGCATGGCATTCGACTTGGACAGATTGGTAGTCTCGCAGTGGGGAGAATGGGATCTCAGCAGTCAATCGAGCTCGAGGTGTGTGTTATATATACAGAAGAGAAGCTCATCCGCCATGTATACTAATCTTGTCTTCAAGCTCTACAACTGGATCAAGCTCCAAAAGAAGCACAGTGGTCATTATTGGCGCTACTGTAGCAGCCACGATTACTTTTGTTCTTCTATTCGTAGGGCTGAAGTTATTTCGCCGACGATACTGTGGCAGGCCGACCAAGGATGGTGCTCTCGTCACTGGTAGCGAAGAGGTCCTTCTAGAACCTATTCAACCGTATCCCTACGAGATATCGACGGATACCGCTGACGAGCGTGCTACTGGCAAAGTTGAACAGACGCCTCAAGCTCTCTTGGACCCTGCAAGAGCGACATCACACTCGTAAGCAGATCCCATTTTGAGAAGCATCCATGAATGTAACTTACAATTCTAAGTCTTCTCAACCCTCTAATTGTCGGTGACCCTCCTTCTGGGGGCTCTGTGGTCACGGGGTATGTAAAACACCATCAGACGCTACTTGGAAATGGCTAACACTTTAAGAGTATAGGAGTCTCAGTTCAGACAGACAACAACGTCACCCATTGGGACTCAATACTATTGGGGAGAGTCCACTATCCAGTGACTCTCTTCCTCCCAGCTACGACGAAGTAGCTGCACTCGGCCGTAAGTAAGAGTTTAGCCTGTCACAGCGATAATTCCGATCGACACTTTGTTTACAGACGATACCAATCCCTCAGTGACGTTGGCGACCTCGACTCCGATGTGATGGTTACAGACGAGCTTGGACTATTGATGATACCTATCTATCGCTCCCTGACTAGTAACTCCAAATTAGTAGCATCAATGGAAGAGTCATCGCAGGCTCACGCTATTCAGAAACTCGCATTCATTCATAAGGCGAAAACAAGGCCCGTCTCTTCTTTAATTATCTACGCTTATATGCAGGTGTATGATCATCGAATTGTGGTTGGACAATGGAGGCCCTCCTGAAATGAAACTTTGGCTACTCTTGAAGACACTGAAGGTTCGGGGGCTTTGCGTTGTTACCGTGCTCAAAACGGCTTGCTTACCGCTTGACCATCAAGCACATTCACACTTCTTGCGAGTTGTAGACTCGCTGCTACAGTAGATCTAGGCAGTCCTTCTATCGCCGTAAGTACAAGATCAACGCATAAACATAAGCTCACTAATTTCTTTCCAGTCTGTGCCTAGGAACTTTGAAGACCACTGATTTCGCCAGTGATAGCATCGGCCATTGGCGCAGTATTGATGGGGCCAAATGCTTCAAATTCAGAGACCATAGCAGATGGCCTCGATCAGTGCAGGTCATAGCTCGAATGTATGCCGGGCCACTTTCATTGGCGCTTTGAGCTGGCCTTTGAATGAATCAGGCTCGGATGGCGCCATTGCAGACGAACTTGGCATGGTTGCCAACCCGAAGTACCAGTCCGAAAGAGTATATAACCAGCAGCAGATCCAAGGTCTCTCCCCAGACTGATTCCTTCGTCTTCTCTTCAGACATGGTGGACTCACTCCTCTCTGTCATTTACACAGTCTTCAAGAGCTTCGGCGGTTTCCTTCTGCAAATAGCAATCATGGTTAGCACCGTTCCCAAGCTTTGCGTCACGCAGGCTCTCTGACTGGTCGAACAGGGCACCCCTCGCAAGATCTCCATGCTTTTTAGGTCCCCTTCAGCGAACTTCCCTGCACTCTTCCAGGAGTTTCAAGTCACCTACACCATGCTGCGAAAACAGTGCATCGAGGAGAGCTCTCTCCTTGACAATACCATGGACTTTGAGACCGCAGCTGCACATTTAGCTGAGGTTGTCGGCGAGAGCACTGTGCTCGTCGAAAACGTAAAGATGGCCAAGCTTCTGCACAACATCCAGGGAGGCTACCATAAGCTCAGACGAGTCCTCAAGGACTACCACAGCGAGGTGGATTTACGATACTGTCAGTGAGTATATCTTCTTTTATCCCCCACTACACAGCAGACTCAGCTTGGTGTTTAGGGCGATGTATCATGGTGATGGTGCCCTCCTTAGTCTACGCTCAACAGTCGGGACGTCGGAGGCTTTGATTCTCGAAGACACCAGTGCGGAGAATCCAGAGACCCACAAGGCCCTCAATCGGACGTTCAAGTTCCTGCTGCAATTCCATCGCTCTTCAGTGGCTGCAATCTCCGGGATGAGGGGCGAGTGCTGGACCGTTTTACATACCCTCAACAGGGATATTGCTACTTTACAGTGTTTTGTCGCAGAGAAGAACCCTGCATTGCATCGCAACTATGGCTTCGACATCCTCGTTAACCTCTGGGACTCGCTCGGGCAATACACGGAGTTTGCAGACATTGCTGATAAGATCTCCGCGAGTCTTTCGGTTGTCGTTTTGGAGCGTGAACGTACCGCCGCCCACATTCTCGCTGCAAAACCAGTTCTGGACAGCGCAAATTCGTGCATCAATAATCTATGGAAGGAGACGGCTGGAAGCGGTGACCGTGACGCGATGTTCTACGAAGAGCAACTAGCCAGTATCGCCCGAGGTGTACAGGTCATGCGCGAGACTCGAGACAGTAAGATCGTTGCAGCCTCGCCTGTGGCTCAACAGGAAAATTCGGACTCCCTTAGTCCGATGCCGGCTGAGGGGAGCACGGGTGGTCGATTCAGGAGTATACAGCCTGTTGGCAGAGTTGTGAGCGGAAGCTCTTTACGGCGCCATTATAGTGTCATGTAAAATTCCACACGCTAAGATTTAGTTGCTATTTACCTTCTATGAAATGTGTGTATGCTGCAACTATGATCGTATGACAAACCGTTTTCGTATCCGTACAATTCGTTGAATGCCCTCCCTACAGTGTGTACTTTCATTCCAAATTTCAGCAACGTTATGTCTGCATCAAAACCTTGGAGCCCGGGGGCTTATCATATAGATCATCTTCCCATAACTCGTTACAAATGGCGCTGAGTATCTACTCGGAGATCTCGAACGCAGCCCGCTTGGCTTCCGCATTGACGAAGTCTTCGCACTCCTTACGGCTCTTCTCAACATCGACGAACCAAAGGAATACAGTACTGGCAGTGCCCCTGGAAGATGTACATAAAGTAAGCGGTGCTATCCGCGAGATAGATTGAGGGACTTACAGAGCGAAGAGGAAGGCGAAAGGCATAGAATCGTTGTTTCCAGATGCTGTGATGATGGCGGACGTGACGAATGGGCCAATGAAAGCAGACGTTTTCCCCACCTGATGAAGTTTCAGTTATCAGTGGATGGCTCAATATAACAACTAATGAGTCTTACCACGGAGAATAACGCAAAGAACAGAAACCTAATCGCAAAAGAGTATGAGTTCAGCGAAGGGAGTATACAAAACGCGAACTCACATTTGCGGTAGAGGAGATACCTCGCTGATCATGGTCTGACTATACGCATACCACGGGCATACCATGAGGCCATAGTAGGCTTGATACAACCTGTGCCATTTTCTAATGAGTCATTGCACTACCTTCGCTATTCTGAGGCTGAGGCTCATACCAAATCTCCCAGACATGCTTAAACCCAAACTTGTCGGTATGGACGCCAATTAGGCCCCAGATCGTGAGGATCTATGCACGAAGTTCAGTATGTAGATCTATAGCATAAAATTGATACTCACGATGATCCAAACAACATTGAATGAAAGCATCTGCACATGTGTCAAGAGGTAAACCGGCTATCGTAGATTAGTAGCGCTTACTGCTTTAGTTGAAATTCCGAACTTCTTCTGTACGAGCCAGAATAAGCTATGAATGTCGTATTCAGTGTACAATGCGCTAAAGATTTGCGAGGTGCGTACTAGATACCGATTCCCTGCGTGACGATACCAACGATGAGTAGCAGAGTGAGTTGCAGCGTGGAGTATGCTACAACACTGGCGAACGGAGAGATCGTTAGAATAGGTTGATAATTTATAAATGGCAAGGTTACCTGTTCTGCAACGTCCCTATAACAGTGCTATACCATCAGATAGGTCAGCAAGATTTGTCGAGGCCAGCGGTGATAATATACTTACACCGTGGTGTTTAGAACGTCTCCCCTGTGGTCCGACAAATCAGTACCAACAATCGGAGTTATCGGAAGATTCGGCGTACATCAAGAAATAGAATATGAGGTAGAGGAACGTTTGCTTGAGCCGCATGCATTCGCGGAATGCAATATACGTTTGCTTGAACCCTACAGTAAGTAATGACGTCCCAGGAGGCAGAGCTAGTCCCAATCTTCGTTTCTCCAAGAAGAACCAGGGAAGAGCACATAAGACTGTAACAATAGTCAGTTACAATACCTCGTGGATATTGGTATGACGTACGCCACACTCCGCCGGAAAATGCAATAAGGACACTGAAGGCCCTCGTGTTGTTTTCGGTGCTCTCGTCCGATTTGATTCCTTTGAGAATCCCGACCATGATGGCGAGTATGATAATTTCTCCTGCAGAGCACACAGCAAACGAGACATTCGAGATGCGGTTGCGGGCAATAGACTCGAAATGTGCATGTTCGGATTGTCTGGTAAGAGAGATATGGTCAGATTCTGAGAGCAGAGCTGAATTGTGCCACATCCGCTTACGATTTGGTGCCTGCGTCAACTTCAAGCTCTGAATCTTGCACCTCCGGAAGGTCACGAGCAAGTCCAGGGAAAGCCGCTGTCCAGAAGGTAAGAGAACACTAAGAGCAATAAGTATCCAGGGTGAGGGTTCACTGTCAAGATGGACATACTTGATATGCAATCACTGCAGCAGTAAACAGACTTGGTAAATAAAGGTACACCAAAAGGTGGTAGTAATACGTACGGCCAAGGATATATAGTGCAACACCAGCTTGCCATTTCGAAGGGTCTTCCACCCCGAGCCACGCAAAGGACACCGCCGCTGCCAGGATTGTGAAGAAAATCGTGATGTTTGGACTACGTGGGGTTTCAGGTACTATCCCGTGGTTGAAAATCGAGGAACTCACCGCCAGCTACCATAATCCGCCCATGCACCAATCATGAGGAGTACCGCAGCTTGTAGTGCGAAACTGATTCCATTTGTCAACAACACGATTGAGTTGACTGTATGATTGCTTAGTATTCATAATAGTCATGTCGTGCTCGAACTGACTATCTCGGACGCGGCCGGCAAAGGGGAGAACACATCCTGTGTCGCTCCCACACGGCGCGGTGAAGGGTGGCTGGCTGGGGTCATAACCAGCTAAGAACAGTAGGTTCTGAAACTGTGATGGTCCAAAGTTAAACCCTGATAGTCCGTTGTTCCCCTATGTCCACCACGATCTTAGTTATAGTAAAAAGAGGAGGGAGATAGCGTACTCACAATATAATATACATAGAACGCCCAAAGCTCAATTTTAGTGGTGGAAAACCTGGGCTTATCGTCCAAGTCGGCCGTGCGAGAATCGACGACAACCCTCTTCGAGTCGGATATCTGACTTGCGGTGTCATCGACGGGTTTATCGTCAGACTTCGGTACCTCCACCTGGGACATTATGTGAGTAGATGACCGTATGGATCAAGAGGCAATCCAATTTTGGATGCATGATCTGTACATAGACAATTTGATTGGTGCCGTGTAAAGTTTGCTGAGGCACGGTATTGCCGGCGTCCAACAACACTCATTACTAAATAAGGACATGCCACGCGGGGGTGTGATAGACGCTTTGCTCGCTCACTTCCGGGAGGCCGCGGCAGACGCCCACACCCATCCTCCTCGCCGTTCGCGACAGCGTCCGGAACGTCCTCAACGTCCTCAACGCCGACCCGAATGTTGCGTGCTGCGACGCGAGCCAGTGCGCCCGCCGGTAGGGGCGCCGTCCGGGTGTGCCGTCGTGTGAGTATCCTCACACAAGTGATTCGTGTGCACTAATTATTGATTATTTCGCTGCAGCGTTTGGCGACGGAGGCACCTCAGGTAGCCCCGAAGGCCAAGAAGAGACACCCCGTACGACGATTTATAATATACACTACGGCCGCAACAGCATCGTTCTACGTTGGAAGCGCGTTCGTCGCGTTCTCCAACCACCCCTACCACGAGTTCTTCATCGAAAATGTCCCGCTTGGTGCCTCATTTATTCAATACGCTGAAGACCACGACTGGGATACTCTGACTGTTCAAAAGGTCATTCAAGCATCTACCAACGGGGTCGCCTACATCCAACATCTCATCAGCGGCGGAGAGGAGAAGGGCGAGAAGGCGATTGAGAAGACGAAGGAGGTGTATGAGCGGACCAAAGACGCCTCGAAGGAGCGTATGCAGTCAGTAGCGCAAACTTTGAAGACAACAGTTCGCAAGACCGAGGAGAAGGTTGCGGGAGGAGCTAAGAAAGCTGCAATTTCTAAGCACCAAGCGACTCAGTTCTCGGAGGGTGTAGAGGATCTTGTGCGCGAGGCTGAGGCAGCCATCGCCGGAAACCTTCCCGTTCCAAAGCCAGGCACTACTACCACCCCTGAGCAGCCAGAACTCACACCTCCGGATAACATCGCCTCTACGGCGGCTTCGGAGACAGCGCCTTCAAGCTCGAAGAAGGCCAACGTCTACGACGCACCCCTCCCGGTTGGTTTCGAACCACCACCAGGGTATTCGAAACCTGCTCCGCCCAAACCTGCGCCGAAGGCAAGCCTTGCTTCCCCTGCCAAAGATGAGAAGGCAGCACCTCCGCCGGCACCCCTTCCCCTCGTTGCTCCTGTGGTCGCCGAACTTGGTGCAACAGAGCCGGTCATCTCGCAACTTGCTTCGGTCATTGATAACCTCGCGTCTTACTTGAACAGCAACCCCGCCGCGGCCACTAAAGCTCGTGATGTGCTAGAGACTGCAAAGGACGATATTAAGATTCTCGCAGATAGGTTCGACCAGGTGAAGGAGGAAGAGAGGAGAGCACTCGAGGCGAAGCTTGACGAGCAGACTCGGGAGTACACCATCAAACTTCTTGAGCTTGAGATGGAGGCGCAAGACAAGCTGGACAGTCAGGAAGAAGGATTCCGCCATTTCTTTGAAGAGGAGAAGGCGAAGTTCATCCAGGCTTACCGCGAGAAGCTGAACCAGGAGCTCAGAACTCAGAGTGAGATCATCAACGAGCGGTGCGTAGGCTATGTTCTTGATTTTGAAAGTTTCGTAAACTAAATCAAATTCTAGTCTGAAAGAAGAGGTCATCGCTCAGGGGATCGAGCTTCAGCGAAGATGGATACGTGAGATCAAGATCCGAGTAGAGCAGGAACGCGGCGGTCGTCTTGCGAAGCTCGACGAGCTGTCCACGAACCTGAAGCGTCTCGAACGTATCGCCCTGGACAACGGTGCATACTTGGACGAGAATATTCGAGTCCACGCCCTCTGGTCCGCCATTCGCGCACTGGGACACGCCGTTGACGGAGCTGTCCGTAAACCCTTCCGTGACGAGTTGCGCGTCGTGCGTCATATCGCTGCTGCACGGGAGGACCCGGTCGTCATCGCTGCATTGGAGTCCTTGGAGTCCTCGGACGCACCTGATGTTGGCGTCGAACCCTTTGCTGACCTCGCGTCGTGGTTCACCACGTCCGTGGCCCCGCGCGTTGCCAGCGTCGCTCTGGTCCCAGACCAGAACGCCGGTCTGCTATCTCACCTTGCGTCACATCTCCTGTCCTCTTTCAGCTTCAAGCGTCAGGGTCTGGTCGAAGGTGACGATGTACTCAGCGTCCTCGCTCGTGCAGAGTACTATCTCAACGAGAAGGACCTGGATAGCGCGACGAGGGAGCTTAACCAATTGAGGGGTACGGCCAAGGTGTTGCTGTCAGACTGGTTGTCCGCTGCGCGCAAACGACTCGAAGTCTCGCAGGCCCTCGAGGTTCGTCGTCTTACAAGCTGTTCATTGACCCCCAGTGCTGAATCACTTTCCCTAACAGATTGTGCAGTCTCAAGCTACTCTTGCTTCTTTATTAGTTTCTCAGCATTAGATATACACTCGTTCATTGCTCGTTCCAAAAGTAAATGGACAAACACTAGATACATGCGTCGAATCTGCGTGATATAGGTTTCCGACAAATCTCTGCGCTGCGTGAGATCAGATGGCTCATGGATGCAGGTGAGGGTGACTATCGCTATTTTGCACGGGAACTATTCCCAGAGCGCACTCGCAGATGGCTTGCGCTCTGCGCACGACTGTCTGGGCGTGGGGAGCCTGCTGACCACCTGGTCCTGGCGGTGCTCGTGTCACCTTGACCAAACCAGGGAATATCGTTGCACCGACTCGATCTTGCTGTCTCCTCTCACTCGTGATGCATCTCTTGACCAGCTCAACCTGCGCAGGATGCAGGATGCTGCCCAGTTCCGGAACGAACGCACGGTAGAACGCGTCTACAGAGCCACCTGCGCTCGACGGTGCGCCGTGCAGCATTCTGGAGAACTCGTAGCCCGCCTCGAGGACGTTGTAGATGCCAGCGGCGGGCGAGTTCTCTTTCTCGTCTGGACGGATGACTTCAGCGAGGTTGGGGAGGTGTTCGGAGATGAAGAAACGGGACGTGTCTCGTGAGCATTTCTCAACAGCGGCGGTGAAGGTTTGGCGTCGCCAGACGGCTGCTACGGTCGCGTCTCCTGTTGTGGAAGGTCACATATATCAGATGCAGGCTATAACACTGACATAGACTGTGCGGCTTACGTGAGAAGATGTGCTCGTGTATACGCGTGAGTTGGATGTTGGCCTCTGCGCTGTCTGTGACGATGAGACAGTTCACGATGCCTTCGCAAATCGTCTTGGCCATTGCGTGTCGTAAGAGATTGAGAGTTTGCATCTGAAAGTTGGTCGGATTCTCGGGCATTGGGTAGCCCTCTGGTAGTTCTCCATCGAAGATGTCTATGAGAGCTGCCTGACGGATGTCGTTTAGGTCGGCAGGTGGATTGGCGATGAGGGAGGCGGCCCAGGAGTTGATCTCTCGTTCAAGTTGAGATGCAGCGTTCTGGTAGCGTAGTAAGGATTGGGAAGTTCAGAGCAAACAGCCCGACCATTGAACATTGCAACGCACCTTGATAGAGAAGTCGTCCACTGAGTTGCCCTTTCTGTTTAGTCCTGGGTCGCTTGTACCCTCGAGCAAAGCGATCCTAGCACGCAGGAGCGCGACCTGCCTCTCCTGCTCCTGAAGCTGCCCTCTTTGCTCCTCAACTTTCTCGTGGGCAATACGCTACGTGAAATTGATTGTCCTTTAGTGTGAGCTATGGCAGATAGATGAACAAGACTCACGAAGTTCGTCAGCGCATAGCGATACTGCTCTCCAGACACCACGTCGAATTGCTGAGCCATCACCTACAAATCAAGCAGACTTGTCGTGAAGATGTGTGGAAAGGAGACAATACCGTCGTGTGAGCAGATCATGGTAAACTTGAGGTGTACCTTTATTATGTAGAACAGGCACGTTTAGCAGTGGCAGATCGCACCGCCTTAGCCTCGTTGTCAACAGTCATTAACGTCGTTTCAAGCAAGGGCCGTGCACCGCCCCGGGTGCAGTTCCGACATGGGCGGGTCAAGAGTTTACATATGTAGAAGAATCAAGAAGTTACATAAACCCGACCAATATTTCGATTCTATCATACACTCACAACAGGAGGATCATGTACAGGAATGAGAAATATATCGATATCCAAAGGTAACAAGTCTACAGTCACATCGTATATAGATTAAACTTAAACCTACGGCTTCCTTTTCAGACGATAGAGGATGGCTATGATCGCGATGGCCCAGTGCTCGAACTGCTCCTTAAGTAGGAACAAGAGAGCCTGGTTGATCACTCCCTTCAGAATCTGTGCACTCATGCCCTAAGTGGTAGCGATAAGTCAGTATATAGTTCGTTAAGAACAAACGATGGTGAACAAACCTGATACCATCCGGTGATGCCTTCCTTCTCGAGGACTCTTCGCAGCAGGGTCAAGGCACCAACGTGCTGACTGTGTTCGTGATGACGATGATGGGGAAGGGGCTTCTCCGCATGAGTAGCCCGATATTCGTCTGTGTCAGCTGAACGAGCTTGAATGCGAATCTTAGCCATGATGTACGGGTATGTGACCTATAGAGCAGAAAGTTAATCGGTTTCTTCTCGTTGACGGTCGTGCACGCACAATAGTCGCTAAAGTCTTGCTTATGGCACCGATGGTGAAAGTCTGCCATGGGCTAAGCTTCGTGACAATTTGGCCAGTAGCCTTCTCCTGCGCAAGTAGCAGAGTGCTCTTGACACGCTCGTAGCATCCATACGTAATGGCCGGGTTGGCAGTAAGCACGAGACCAGGCTTAATTCCAAGCCACAGACCCGTCACGCCTTCTTCCTCAACGATTTCCTTTGCAACACCGATGAAAGAATCGTCATACGGCTCTTCCTCGATGCTTTCTGGGGAAGAACTGTACACACTCTCGACGTCACTGGCCTCCGACGCACTGAAGCTGGCTCTGGCAGCGGCAGCCCGCGCCTCCCGTGCCTCCCGTCTCTTCGTTACTCTGTCCAGCGAGTTTCCGATCTGCTGCCGCGTCGCAATCACGGACACGGGGATAGTAAAGATCTGTGCTAGACCACCTGCCAGGGCGCTCAGAAGGAGCTCCGCGGCAGTAGAGAGGGTGGGGGCTCTTGAGCCCTTGGGCAGTTTCGCACTGAGTCGTCTAATATACGACCCTCGGACGAGAGAGTAGAAGAAGAAATAGGCGTATTCTGTTTATACAGGTTAGGGATGAGCCAGCACGCTTTGCGAGCAACTTACGTTGCGAGAAAGTGTTGAGCATCGTCGCCCAGAATCCTCTGTAGTAGCCAGAGAAGCCTTCTTCGCGGAGGATCTGCTTCAGTACCTTTAGCAGTGAGACCTTGTCCCCCTCCTTGCGCTTGTGGAAGGCCTGAAGACGTGTCTTTGCCCTAAGACAACAGATATCAACGAGAATGTCTTATGATGTAGCCTTGAAGTATACGAACGTGTCCAAGGGGTATATCGCACTGTTTGCAGCCGTTAGCGTGATATCACTCTCACGAAGCGGATAACGCACGCATTACTGAAGCATCCTCCAAGTGCGCCAGCCAAAGCCGATGCTAGTGGTGTCAACTGTGTAGACATATCTTGCTAGCGGTCGTAGTCGTAGTGCGGGGTACTCTGTGAATGTGGAGATCCAGCAACCTGGGGTATATTTGTATGAGCTCAGCTGTCCCACAAACCCCGCATTTCTAATCATTGAGATGATAATGCGCACCTGAGACTTACTCCTTGTATGTCGGCCGAAACGATGGTGGTGGCAGCGGTCGAAGCTGTGAGCGGGCCATGGCTGCTCGCCTGAGCATGATTGTCTGCCCCCAACGCGCTCGGCCTCGCGGACGTCGGTACGGGAAACGGGCGGTACGTCAGACGCACGGTTGCCCGGTGGAACACGGCCGGTCACTTTCACGAGCTTTCCTCCGTGGGAGAATCCCGCCATCACCCATATTTGGAAGCCGGCGGCCTCTGATTCTAACATGTGCAAATACAGGCCAATGACCGGGTGCATTATGTTGTAAATCTTTCTCTGGTTCTCTCTTCTGCTCTGCCACTTCCCTATGTCTGCTAATCCAAACTTTCCTGTAAACCTCGACATAAAACCCCTGCCAGTTGATGGGAACAGCTTCAACTTTGATGAGGCCTCTCAAATAGAGGCGATCAGGAAATACGGCATTGCAGGGAGGGTCTGGTGAATGCACTATCACTCGCCGCCACCACCCATCGTTCTCATCTACCAGTGGTGCACCTCTCCCGCAGGGAAGCCTCAAACGCATTGAAATCCTATATTGAAGGCGACTCCGATCTCGAGTTTGACCCACCCTTTCTTCGAGAAGATTGCAAAGAGCTCGTGCTTCTCGAGCTTGGGAGTGGTACTGGCGTCGTGGCATCGACTCTCGCAGAACGTCTGGCTCATACGAAATTTACTCTCTTTGTGACGGACCTTCTTGATGTCTGTCCTCTTCTGGAGAAGAATTTAACGAAGTTTATTCGACATACAACAGAACCTTCGCCATCTGAATCAACGGGGCGTGTTCTTGTGCGGCCTCTGGCCTGGGGCAACAATGAGCACGCCTTGAAAATATCCGAGGAGCTGTCGTATCTATGCGCTCATGATCACTACTTGACCCATATCATATGCAGCGACCTGGTGAGTTGACTGTCTCATAATCTCACAGTAGCAATACAGCACAACTTATGTGCAATGCGCTTATCCGAGGTTGCACATCGCTCCTGTTGCCTCAAGGCTTCATAATTTCTGCAGTCATGCGTTGCCTTCCCGATTTGTTCTCACGGACACACGTACAGGTATACTTTCCAGAGCTACTCGCGCCTCTGCTTCGATCTCTCATTCACGTCACTTCACCACCGCTCGCTCCTCCACATGGATCCGATCGTCTTCCCGAGGTTATCATATCGTACAAAATCCGAAGTCTGGCCAAGGAGACGGCGTTCTGGTCTGCTTTTGGCCTGTGGTTCTCGTTCGAGCCGGTGCTGATCAGATCGCGTCGTCCGACCGAGGATGGTCCACAGGTTGGGGACGGTGATAACAGGCCCTTGGACGTGTGGACGCGGTTTGGAGCATCTGGTGATGGAGATATGTTTGTGTTTGTTGCCAGACGAAGGCCGGAGTCTCTGGCCTGGGAAATCCCATCTGGCGACAAAGAGCTGTTGGAAGGCGTAGGGGCACAAGGCTCTAGTACCAGAAAGGGAGACGACACGTTCGAGCGGTTACTACTAATGCAACTCGAGCCCTAGCAACATATAACGGTGTGATAATTGTAATTAAGGTGTGTGTATACAAGCCGATGCACGAAGTCCGCCGAAGCTACAAGCTTTCTGTATTATAGATCTTTCCCACAATGTCCCAATACACTTTGTAACCAAAAGACTGGAATGTCCGGATGTAGATTGCAGTAAATTGTACACAGCAAGTTCATCATTGGAAGCCACCGTGGTGAAGGAAGCTGGTAAAGTTGAATATGTCAGTCCAACTGGCCTAGTCGGAAAGCAAGTACACTGACCGCTGATTGCCATTCTCCAGAAATCCGATTGCAAGGTTCCAAGTGTTCTCTGCAGCAGGTGCGTACCCTGGCGGGGCAAACGACTTGGGGACGACCCCAACGGCGTTTAACGTGTGTATCGTCACTCTCTCAGCGAAGAGAGGACTATCCGGGTTCGTACCCACGAATCCTGGCGCCTGTGAAGGATACATGCAGACATCATACTATCGTCGCCGACAGAACGGTACCTTTAACTGTAAGCAACCTTCTCTCCTTATGACACCGTGTATCGTCACTCACCCGAAGTGTAAACGTCGGAAATGTGAACGTCGGCCGCAAAGCCTTCCGAACATCCAGTTCGCCTTGCAGCGTACGTTTGTTCGGCTCTTCAGCAGCACCACCCTCCGATGGCCAGAAATTGGCAGTACCCATCACCTCGCGAACCACGTTCGCGCTGTTTCCCGCGCCAGGCCGCGTGGCAACTAAGCCTATCAACCGCTCGCGCACGAGGGCCACCTTGACTGCTGTGGGCGAAGAGATCACATCAAGCGCTTGCTGGTCATCCGAGCTGAAGGTGACAACAATAGGTATCGGTGACCCTGCCGCGTACGACAACTAATCCGCACGGTTGAGCATGCGGGAACTGCCTCAGTCGTGTGGGCTTGTTACTCACCGGCTTCGCGAGTGAGACCTGTGTGCCTCACCGTCAGCACAATTACTTCTCCCGCACATGGTATCAGAGAGGGAAGGGATGCTGTTGTGCTCACCGTGCAGTCAACGTTGACAGTTCGGGACTTGAAGAGCGTGCCTGATATTCGCACTTGGGGAAGTGACTTCCAACCGTTGGGATCTCCATTTGGACCTACTATGGATGTACCTTCCACGTATGCGGCTTGTCGTAAAGGAGAAGGAGGGTCCGCACGAGAAAGCGGTGTGTAATAGATGTTCGTGGTCAGTCTATATGTGATGCTAATTTAGTATTGGTTTCCCAGTAGATATCTGAGAAGCGAAGCCTTACAGCTGATTCACTCTGAGAGCGCTCCGCTTGATAGTGACGACCAGCTTGTAGTCGATATACGCAGGGCTAGCTCGTTCTACATACTAAATTTTCAGCAACATATTCCTTCCGGAAGAAGACGCACAAAATTTACCGCTGAAAGTTGGGGGAAGTTTGTACGTTTCGGCTTTAGCTTTCGGCTTGTCTGCTACATCGACTTCCGTCGGTATAGGTATCGAGAAAGGCCACGACATCTTCCCGCTTGGCGGATTTCCCGACGTCTTTGCATTCCACAGCTCTTTACTGGAAGCTAGAAAGTTCAGTTCTTCTTGGCCGACTGCTGTCACGCCGCCAGTCAACTAATCGTGAAAATGCATCTTTACATCAGGAAACAGCATTCACTTCCGTCATTGTACAGCACGATGATGGACTGACCGTGATTGAGACAGCTTTCGCTCCGTCTGTCCTGTCAAAGTCGACTTCGACGGTTCCGTGGATAGTGTCCCGTTCGCAATATAGCGGCCATGTCTTCTTGTCCTTTGCGCGGCTCTTGACGTGTAGCCAGATAAACGGCCGTGCTTTGGAGTCCGGAAGCGTATAGGTGTGTTCGAGGAGTTCGACGCTTTGCACGGACGAAAATGAAGCCCTACTATATCGCGGAAGTAGTCTTGGATATACTAGGTCGGAAAGGTTTCGTCTTGCGGCGTCGTGTTGTGACTCCGCGCGCTTGTCCATCTCCGGGCGATCAGGTACTACGAAATTCTGAGCCTAAGATAAACAAGATGACCGGGCTAGCAGCTGATCGTGCCCACCAGGAACGGGTGCTCACTGGTCTTATAGGCCGTGGTGCTCTAGGGGCAGACTCGAGGCAGAAGTCGAGTCACCGTTCAAGTTCACAGGTTCATGGCGTGGTGAGATGCTCGCGGTGTATTTCAATCAGCAGCACAGTATGTTGCATGTGGCTGCTTGGGTAGAACCATCCCGCGCTTGACCCGCGCCACGGTGCACCCGGAGGCTGTCGCTGTGCTGCACATGGTGTCTCAGACTCTCCTACCGCACGTACTCAGAAGTCCACAATTGAATATTGATCTCGAGGTTGCGACGACCATCTAGGGCGGCTCTGCGGGTTACGCGAAGCACGTTCACTGCCAGGTCCTCTTCTTTTGTGTACTGTGACGGTGAGATGAACAGCTTCTCACTGTTGGCCGCCCATTTCATCACCTCCTTCCCAAGTTCCTCTCCACACGGGCAGCGCATCCACGGGTTACTTCACGGAATGAAAGTCTAAAAGTATATAGGCACACAACGCATGCGCGTGTGTCCCGGCGAGTCATTAGCGATTACGGATGAACTATGTACAGGAGAACGTGGTTTCTGTAATGTACCCTAGATTAGTATTAGAGGGGTGTAGATGTCCGCTACTGCGGTAAAGGATAGCGCTACAGGATAACTAGGACAACGAGCATAACGAGGATAAAGAAGGAGAGACAGATACTAGGAAATATAGCACACACGGCATTAGGATTAGTGGTGTAGTAAGAGATGGAAAGTCTGATTAGAGATGAGATGAATGAGGGAGAGACTGTCAGATCGGGGTTTACTGCTTCCGGAGCGAGACCGCCATTACTTCTGAGTGGCGCTGCTGGCAAGGGGAATCAGCATCGTCAGCATGCCGCAGAAATCCTGCATGCGTGCGAAGGTACAAAGGCAATACTCACACTGGTACATAGCTGCAAAGGATATTACGTTTGTGGCAGTTGGCACATGTGGGCCTGCCATCGCACTTCATCTTGCGACCTACAAAGCAACGGGCACATGGATAGTCAGTTACAATGTGCAGTACGATCGGTGTTCACACATACCTCGGCAGAAGACACAAGCCATAGGGGTCCTGCGTGGAGTCCTCGGCCTATAGGACGACTCCCCGTCCGAATCCATGCCACTGTTACTGTAGTAGGAATGAGGGGGACTCTGATCTACGTCAGCAAGATCAAAACAGTGTTTCAGACGTCTGCAGCTCACCTGAGGAGTGTCCATATTATAAAAAGGTTAAGGATAGAAAGGGATAAAGAAGAAGAGGACGCTGTGAAGGTTTGGGGATACGTTGGGCCTCATCCAAAGACTTATATATAGGATGAGGAGCGCGGCTACTCAGATAAAAGGGCCTTGGTACGGCGCGAACCTGAATTAGAGGGCCGAGAAAACTCGACAGGCCATGATAGTCGGGACTAAGAATGGCCACAAAAGGCAGATACGGTAACAACGGCCTCGGTTGTAACCTAGCGTGACTGCAGTCGTGTTTCAACCTGTGGAGGGCGCGCCAACGAGAGGGACGAAAAGTATTACATCACCTCGCCCTTTTTGAAACATATCGCTTAGGGCGTCGGTAGATCTGAGCAGCCGATTAGGCAAATGTGGACGAGCCCTAGCCTCCGGTGGCGCTCCCGACGTGCTAGGTGCTAAGTACAGAGACTGGAGGGCCGACGGCGCCTAATATGCCCCCTGCCGACGCCGGATATTTGCCTGACAACGCGCCGAGTGTCCAGGGCAGACGTGGCCCTCCATCCACCAGTGCACCAGCATTGAATACGTCAAGGGATACAGATGAGCGGCGGTGACTGCGCCTCTCCTACTCTGCTTAGCCGGCACGGTACGCAGTCAACGTGATTGGCGGTTTGAAACTTCCGCTACCGACAGCTCGCTCCTTCAAATACGCCTTCCAAAAAGGCTAGTTGCCTAGTTGCCTTCGCGGGAGGATCGAAATCATGTGTCCGAAGATGGAATGGTAGGTTCGTTCCCATGCCACGAGAATCTTTCCTAGCTTGATTGGGAAAAACTTGTTCGACCACGGCAACGGGCGATCTGTGACGGCGGATGTTCACCTGCTTCAACCTACAGTTTTTGCCTCGTTGGCATCTTTGACTGCTTGTTGGAATGAAATCTAGAAGTTCATCTCGCTCGCGACATACGATCAACCTTTGCAAATAGGAATTAGTGTGAGACTAACGTCGAATGCCAACTCCAAACCCGCCGCGAATATGATGCACCGACGGGCCTGACCCTGGAAAACTACACGACACCTGCTTATGCCCGTCACTGGTCAGGACCGGTCAGGGTGCAGCATTTCAACTGTAAAGGTAGACGTCATCATCAGTCAGTCCGTGTTACATCTATGAATCCATCCAACCGCGAATATCGGTGCGTTATGAGTTGCTGGCGAATTTCATGACAGTTACTAAGACGCTGCGGATGCACAGGGTAACATGCTGAACTACTTCAATAACGTCCAAAATGATGCAACCAATATACACTCACTCAATAGACTCAAATACTTCACACATCAGGAACTGCCGTTTCGCGGCAGGCTTTGGGGCTGGATGACGGGACCGGAGAACCCTGTAGTCTGGGGCAAAGGCACCGTCCGGCGCGCCTTGGAGAGACGGATGTAGTACTGATGACGACTGATGATCCTTGATGAGACCTGCTAGCAGATGAAGTGGTGATCTGGAAGGTATTGCTGGAAATGTGACTGGAATAGAAATAGACGCGGAAAAGTCATTCTGGGTATAGACCGTGCCGAGAGCTTCTCAAGTTCTCGGTGGCCCTGCCAATCCAGGGACACTGACAGCTTGAGATTCTTTCTAGTTCGCAGTAGACCTTTAGTGGCAAATAGGGCAACTTACAGAGCAAGAGCTGTGCAACATCATTAACGGTTGCGTAATTTCCAAGGTAGGGTGTGAGCACCTACCAGCGAAACAACACCTGAGTTACGTGAAGCCTTCACTGCCTACCGGTGACGACCGAAGTTCAAACAGCACACCATCCGCTGCGGTGAGAATCCATCCGAGATGACCACGGACATGATCAATTGCGATAGTAGGGCCCGGACTGCTGCGAATAATGGTCTCCAGGAACTGACGTTCGTATGCTAAGCCGAGTTACATCATCGTGAACCAGGGACGGTGACCGACGCCTCTTGGTGTACAGGGCCTGTTCATGAACATTAGTCAATGTCCCTATCGAATGAAACGACCGCAAACCTGACACTCGATATTACTAGGTACGGCGCCACAGATGAAGGCAACCAATCGTACTTCCGAACACCTGTATCATTGCTACTCATAGTGCACGTACGGTATTGCAAGCGATCCGTAGCAGCCTAATGCCAGCGGCGAGCGATCGGAAACAAGTCTCAGATGAACTGTAGTCTAGGGTCGCAGGCCGCCGATGAATGGTGTGTTGCCTGGGACCACAATTAGAAACACTCGAGCTTAGCAATACAGCGCTGTACATACCGCCAATGCCGAACAACAGGAGATCTGGAGACGCATGAATTGTAAGTTGGGAAATGGTCACAGAAGAATGGACACTCGGACTCGTTGAGACTCCTTTTAGTACATTCTGAGCACAGCACTTTGATGTTATTGAAAACTCAGTCGCTTTGCGCTACAAACCAAAGGCCATTTCGGCTTTGGAATGTAGATGCCATGGTCGCCGAAAGATGGTGGTTGAGAAGAGAGAGACGCGGCAGGAAGCCCGCCTCGGACGCGCTACCACTGCGCCACAATGCCTTTCACGTGACGTTCACGTGGTAAGAGCGCTTGAGCGCGTTTGCCGCGGCCGTGTGGTACAGCGAGGTCGCCATCATTCCCAGCGAGCAAGACAGTGACATTGCCTCAACTAAGGCTTGATAGACACCGCACTGCTTTGAAATGTCTTTTGGGTGAGTTGTATACGCGTATCTACCGCTATAATCGGCCTTACATTACTACTTGCAGCTCAAGTTTCGCGAAACCAGCTGGATCACTATTTGGCCAGCCTGCAGCTGGAACCTCTCAGCCACAATCTTCACTATTTGGTAGTACGACGCAGCAGCCACAAAACCAGCAACAGCAGGGGACTTCGTTGTTTGGTGGTGGATTGTTCAGCCAGCAGCAGCAGCAGCCACAACAGCAGCAGCAACAACAACCTGCTACGACCAACTCGTTATTCGGAAGCACGTTGGGTCAGCAGCAACAGCAGCAGCCACAACAACAGCAACAACCACAACAGATAACACAACCGTCGTTATTCGGAGGGTTTGGACAGTCGACACAGCAGAACACGTCTCAGCCGGTATGTAATTGTTTCAGTCGAAAGGTCGATAGCACTCTAATGACCCATTGAAGCAACAAGGCCAGCAACAGCAGCAAAATACCAACTCTCTCTTTGGTAGTACTACCGCACAGCCACAACAACAAACAAACTTGTTCCAAGGCTTTGGAAACAATGCTAGTACTACGAACAATCCCTTTGGACAGTCTACAACGGCTGGCTTTGGTGGCGCAAACCAGCTTCAGAAACAACCCACTCTTCAACTCGGTGGCCTTAACACATCCAACAACGCGTTCTTCAGACCACAGGCACAACAGTACGTCCGTTCACATCCCTCGAATGCTCTCACTCATCCTTTACCAGAACGTTCGTGTCCAATTGAATTTGCGCTGTCCTATACTTAGACCAGTCCCACAGCGGTCTCACGCAAACCATGGGCAACCCCTTGTTCATCAAGTCCACGAAGTTCAACGATCTACCGGAAGATGTCAAGAAGACGCTGGAAAACATCGAGTACGTGTCATAGTCGGTACGGCGCGAGAAGTCCGTTCATGCGTAGGATCAGCACCCACATACAAGGCCGCGTGCAGATCAGCAACGACCTGAAACAACGCAAGCTCGGAGAAGAAGCCACGAAGGGCCAAGAGCTGCTGCGAACCGTCCACAAGGTTGGAAATATAATATGGCTATTCTTCGTGGGTATATTCAGAAGTGACACCGGTTGCATAGGAACTCGTCAGCGCGATCACGGTTCTGCAAAATGATGTGCACCATACGAAGGACCTGAAGGCCAAGACTGACCAGACGGTTCAAGACACCATTGCTGCCACGCGCATCATCGACGGCTTCCGGAACCCCCAGCAAAATGGACAGCATCTGAAAACTTACGCGTCTTTCCCTCTCGAGTGAGTCGCCGTTGTCGATCAGCTTCTGTGTTGTGCATAGCTGATGTGCTTCAGGTTCTTCGAACGAGTCACAGACGAGATGCGCAGTCGTCTGCGATGGTACAAGTCGACTATTGAGGTGAGTGCCGTGTGGTTTCTTCTTCTTGCGCTCGCACACTAAAGTCCTCGGACATTCGTATAGCAAATCGAACGCAAATTGTCCTCAGTTGCGGCTCAAACACAGCCCACACCACACGGTAAGTTTGCATGACCGCTTTACCCATCCCACTTCCCTGTCCCCTGTTCTCTGTCGCCCGTTTCCTGGGCACCCGATCCACATCCCATCCACAATTTATACACCCTGGAATACTAACTGTCGGAATCTCACTCCACTCTCCATTCTACACCACACAGCCATATCTTCCACGCTTCAGGCGCAGCACGCAACTTTCGTAGCGCTAGCGAGCAAGACCGCAGCCTTGGATGCCGAGTTGCAGAAGATCAAGGCGCTGTACACACAGCTGTGGCGCGCGAAGACGGGCAGCAGGAGAGATCCGTTCAACGAACTCGACAGAGGGTCGGGGGTGGAGTTTGGGCTGGATGGGCTGGGTGGGAAGTGATATACTGATAGGTAGGAATGGACCGCCGATGTGCCACTTGTTGTGTACTTTACGACTGTGCAGATCTATGTTTCTGGTCTCCTTGAGGCCTCAAAATCTCACGTACCCACCTTTGTCTGACTTGTTCCGTCGTCCGTCTTGTGGATAGGCACGAAATCATGGCAGTTGTAGCAAACTCCGATGAGTGTCCATCTAAATGCTATTCCCTAAACAAACAGAAAACGCCCCAGATACCTAGAATGAGCTCGAGCCTGTGTAGCTCACACGACCACTGCATTCACAGCGCCGAGAACGAGCATCGCGGCAGTGCCTGCCAGGGCCGCAGTCCAACCCGAGACAGCTGAAGCAGAGTTACTCGTCGGTTGGGCCGGAGCTGAGCTAGCAGAGCCGCTACCACTCTGAGTGGCATCAGCACTACCGGAGGGTGCGGCCGAGGACGTGCCACTGCTGCCAGTGCCGCTCGAGCCACTGGCAGACGGTTGTTGCGAGCCAGAGCTGGCCATCGCTTTCGCCTTGAAGGCAGCGGCAGTTTGGTCACCGCTCGTAGGGGGGTTGACGGAGAGGACCATTCCGTTCTTACAATCCGACCCGACTGACGAGAAGAACCTGGACGTTTGAGGGTGAGTTCGTGTGGACCAGGGCATTGAAAAGAGAAGTCCTACCAGAGAGGATCGGTGTTGTTTACCTGGAGTATGCAATCATCGAATCGTTGAGTGCTAGAGTTGGTATATTGCTCGCAAAAATGACATACCGTCAGGCTGAAGCTGGCACCAGTGTTATCGTTTGCGGAACCAGTGCTCTGCACACCAGTGTCGAAGCCGCCGTCCTTCGGTGTGCAGGGCGCATCAAAGGTCGATTCTAGTAATAGCTTGTGAGCTATGCACGACACAGGATAACGTGAGTACAACGTACGCGTGGCACTGTGCTGTACAGAGGTTGGTTTCTTAATATACTCTGGAAGAGCATAGGTGAATACGATCGTGTCACCGGCTGTGATTACTACGTCAGACCAGCGTTCAAACAGTAAGTTCAAAGTAAGCACCTGCTGGGACTATTGTGGAGGGGTCAAAGCCTATGCCTTGATGTCCATTCGTCTCATCGATACCGACAGTGACCTGGTAACTTGTGGTCAGATTAAAACTTATAACAACGGGTTAAACATGCGTATACTTGCCGTGAAAGTGAATGCTTGCGCAAGAGCAACAACGGTGGGTATAATGGCGAGTCGCTTCAAAATCATGACACTTGCTTAAATGAGTGTGAGTTGTAAAGTTAAAAGGATAGAGGAGGTGCTCGTCGTGACACTTCAAGTTGTTTAAAGTCATCTTGGCACCGACGGTCTTGAACCACGCTGCCCGCCACCGTGACTGCCAAGAGCAAGTTTCCGATGCGTGACCATAGTCTGTGATCCGCGTCACGTCATGTCTTGTCACTCTTCTGGCCGACTTCTGTCTCTCACCACCATCTGCTTTGTCTTGCTTTTTCCTGAAGAAAATTGGAATTTTTGGAACTACAGCTCTACTAAAAGCATTGATAATAGTGCTCTCTAATCCTCGTTGAAGGAGTTCAGTGCGTCGATTACTCGCGACATTCTCCCGCAGACGATATCACTACTCGGACATGGCTCATCCACCTTCAACTCCCAGACGGCATGCTACATATGATACAACTACCACACCACAGACTTCACGAGTCCAAACAAGCTCGCATATAGTCCAGTCATCACCACATTATGCCACAACGCGAAGACATTCATTGTACGGCACGGAGGACCGAATTGTCCTCGATCCTGGCTCTCGAATCTGGAAAATAGGATTTAGTGGGGAAGGAAAACCCAGGGACGTCTCGTATGCGGATAGAGAATCCGGAAAGCCATTATGGACACTAAATCGTGCCCCAGATCTCGGTGATAGAGAAGAGGAGGATAGGTTGCTTGAGGCGAGATTACAGACATCTCTGCGAGCTGTGTTTCACGAGTGCGTTTCACACTGTATTCTCCGTTATACCACTGTCTAATTTCGCACTATCCAAGCTCCCTACTAACTGATCCAAAGTCGCGTAAAGTGATCATCCTTGAGAACCCATTACTTCCCCTACATATCAAAGAAATGTTCGCAAGAATCCTATTCAATAATTTACAGGTAACGATCGCCTTTGTGGCACGAACTTCAGGGTGATACTAATTATCACCGTTCTAATTATCGCTTCTGTAGGTCCCATCCATCTCTTTTGCCTCAAGTCATTTACTCGCTCTTCTAGCTGCTGGACGAGTTACTGGTCTTGTCCTAGACTGTGGTCACCTAGAGTCAACTGCCCTGCCTGTACGTATTGCTGCTACTATCGACATACCCCATCCGACAATTGAAGGACTAATAAAGACTAGATCTACTCGTCACGACCATTGTTCCCACATCTACGGACCACCCCTTTGGCAGGATCCCGCCTTTCCTCACATCTTAAAGCGCTGCTCCTGCTCTTCGGGACTTATCATCCTCCTATCCAGAGCTTAAGTGCGCCTGCGACCCAACCGACGCCCGCTTCTGCTCGAGCTACTCGAGTTCCAGAAGAATTGTTGACAGATGCCTTGATTGAAGAGCTCAAGACGCGGTGTTGCTTCGTCGGCGACTCGATAGATTTGGATGTGCGTATAGCCACAACAGCCGCGTTCGAGGGGCCTGGAACCCCCTCTGAACGTGCCATGTCCGAATCAGGTTTTTCAAGTGCATCTGGCGAAGAAGGAAGCGTCGATTCAGCATCCCAACGAACCCCCACCTCGTCTGGTTTCTCTGCAGTAGCTCCATCGCAAGCTCCCTCGAGTATTGACGGACCGCGTCCTGGCGAAAGTCATTTGCAGTCCCTCGCTAATTTGTACACTCGAACCTCCACAGCAACGGATCTTCGCATTCGCGTGGAGCCGCCGCCATCTCAGCAAACCGGCACAGGCCGTGGAACCCTTCTTGTTCCCGGGTGGATTAGAGAACGTGCGGCCGAGGTGCTGTTCGAAGGGGGTGACGTTGACGAAAGCAGCGTCGCAGAAGTCATCCTGGATTCTCTGCTCAAGGTATGTCCGGACATTCCCATGTCCCGTCATCCGACATTCCCCCAAGCTCTCCGAACTGATAAACTCTCCTTCACTCCATAATATACCCATTCTATAGGTCCCGGTAGATCTTCGTAAATCGTTCGCATCGGGCATCGTCATCGTGGGCGGCACGGCCATGCTTCCCGGCTTCATCCCACGGCTACACGCAGAGCTCGTCCGTGCCATTTCACCGAGTCCCGGTCAGGGAACGACAACGCCTACCGGTAATAAACCTCGAAGACCACGTCCGTCTGCACACGACCGCTATGCAGCACTTCGCCCGTTGATACCCTATTTCGCCATCCTCAATAACCCCGCTCCACCACCTCCCACGACGAGTCGTGCGAGTGCTAATGCTGGTAAATCGCCTGCATTCACACCAGCTACTATGGCGTGGATTGGCGGGTCGCTCGCGGGGTACGTCTGTTTCCCGTTGCTTTTTCTATCGCGAATCTAATCACGTCATTTTATTAATGAAATGCTCATGTCAAATCTTTCTCTTATCTGCATATGGCCGCTATCACCACGAACCACACTAAACGTTGACATGGCATTGAACGTCTGGAAATTAAATTTTAACACGACGCAGGGCCCTGAAGATCGGTGGCACGGAAGTCGCACGAGAAAAATGGGACGCAGCGGACGCACACGCGGAGCCGGACGAGGACGACCCCATGGAGATTTTGGTCCAGACGCCGAAGTCTGTTGGCAGGAGCATACTGCCAGACTGGACGCGCAGTCCACTTCCTCAAGGAGCACCGGCCGCAAGGGTTGTACCTTTGGCTCAACCTCCTCTTAACGTCGTAGTATCCTCGCCTCCGCAGGCAACTGTAGGTGCTTGATGTAGTGGATCGGCGGAGTATGCGGTGCCTTGTCGACAACGCGGTATTAATGAAGGTCTCAGATTCACGATGTATTAAACGCAGCACACCAATTTTAGTACTTGGACGTTCATTGGGCAGATAGCCGAGATCGCAGTGTGTACAACAGATTTGGAATTTCAGTAGTATGTAAGTATACGGCTAGATCACGAAACAGCAAAATACATCTCAGGGTCCTAGCAGACGAAAGCTATAGCAAAGTTACAACAACAAGTGGTAATAATGATAACAAGGCAAACAAGAGCGGTGTTTGGTCCCGTCGACGCGAGAAAGTCGAACGAATACACACAAGACGGGCACCGCAATAGCTAGAGATGTACAATGAAATAATGAGGGTAGATCGGACCGCCGACGGAGGAAATGTGCGGAAGGTTAGAGTGTGAAATCATGAAAGGTCGTTACGAATGGGAAGCAAGGAAGCCGAAAGTGTGCAAGAGAGAACGAATGGATTCAGTTAGGGAGCCGCTCAGAAGCGGTCAAAGATGTGAAGGGTCAGCTTTCCCGGAGAGCTGGTCGCCGCCTGTTGCCAGTCTTCTTCGTAAATGAGGAAGCGCAGACGAGGCTGGCTACCGAGCTGAGCCATAGCTGAGGTAGAATGCGAACGAGGACGACCTTTCGCAGGGAGTGTTCTATGGCGGTCGTCTGCGGCTGTCATAGCCGGGTTGAAACCAATGGTGAAGTTGTCAGTGAGTGTGATTCCTTCTTGAGAAGCGTACTTCTCGCGGATTTTGGTGCGGAGATCAGTTAGTGGGGTAGAAGTGTGCGCGCGGACGAGAACGATAGTGTCTTGGAGTACGGCTTTGATAGTGACGGAGTCACCGCCGAACATGGATGGACTGCTTGGGGTGGCGGAGCCAAGTGAAGTCACGGAGAGTTGAGGGCTAGACGGTGGGATAGATGGAACTTCGGAGATCCTCTGTACCGGTGCACTTTGAGGAGGTTGTGGGAATCGAGAAAGTAGAGCGGAGTCACGGTCTGCATGAGGCATATCACTGCTTGCAACAGAAGGAGCGCCAGATGCACGAAGGCTCGGATCTGCACGTATTTTAGTTATGTGTTCGTCGCAACAACATGATAACTCACCATAGAAGTACGCATCAAGCAATTCGTCCTCTAGCATCTCGTCTCCTCCAATGTATACCTCGTTATTCGGTCCCATGAGAGACTGAGGCATAGACTGCCGCGAGTACCGGCTCCCCGTGGAGAATGACCTGCGTAGTCCGGTCTCTTGAGGTATCGGGTCCAAAGCTCGACGAGGCAGCACTGCGTCCACAGATGCATCAGAGACAACAGAGTTCATCGTCCTGATAGACATCCTCCTCTTGTATGCATGCTCCGCGTTTCCTTGAGGTAGCGGGACACGTGGCCTCGGAGGAGAGCCACAAAGAACGTCGTCAAGATCAAGTGAAGAGTCTTGAACGGCTTCGTGCACAGGAACTGAGGTTGCACTGTCAATTGATGTCCGCCAAGACGACCTACGTGAGAACTCGCCAGAGAAGCTCGACAACGCAGTTGACGTGTGTCTGGAGGAACTGCTGTTCGTGACCGGAGTGTCTGGGGAAGGTCTGTCGGAGAGGAAGCCAGCGTCGCCCGAGATATCGTCGATGGTCGAAACATCGTCTGGTGATTCGGGACTGAGCCTTGGACCTTGAGGAGGCGTGACGAACACGAGGCCGTTACGAACATGAGGATCCGGGCACGAATAGTTACGCGGACGGCGAATGACGGGTGGAACATCCTCTCGGTTAGCTAGCGACATATCTGCCATTCCTGGTTGCAACTCGTGCTCTTCGGGGAGGGCCTCCAAGTTCCGGGGACGGTGAATATCAGTGTTGAGCGAGAGCGGCAGTGGCCCGTCAGGGACGAAGACAATAGTATTGTCTTCGCTTTCAGATGCGGAGTCAAAGCCGTACCCAAGGAATCGTTCAGCCTTCGAGTTGCGAGAGCGTCTAGCAGGATTCGGCCTCAAGGGAGCCGTACGTGCACCGGAGCCAGAGGCAAAGTAACTCTCGTCGTCAGAGAAGGGCGAAGTGGGGACGAGGGCACCATTCTCCGATACTGTGAAGCTCAGACCCGCTGGAGCGGAGACGGGTGGCGATGTAATTGGCCTGAGGAGAGTTGAGTAATATAAAAAAAAGAGGCTAACGTGGAGACTGACCTGTCTACGGCTTTTCCCTTACCCTTGCTCTTGATGGATTCGGGAAGGGCGGGACTTGGCGGCATATCCCCGAACGCATTCGGCAGCTGTAGGGAAATATTCGAGGACGAGAAGTACATAGAGAATGCACTGCTGGCGATGGAGACCCTGGAGGCTCTGTTCGAACGAGTCTCTGTTTCTTGCGCCTTGCGTTCATGGTCCTTGTCGCGTCTCCAGTAGCCAAAGAAGTCCCGGATAATGCGGTTGTCTCGTAGCTCCTTCACAAGGGATGGGACGTCCTCTTCGAAGAAGGCCTGGATAAGAGCAGAGAATTCCTTGCCGCGTTGCTCGATGGTGGCTTGACTGGCTTTGAAGATTGTGCCCTTCTTCGTGAGTTTGGGAAGGATCTCGTGCACATCCTTCGCGATGTCGTTGGCATCCGGTCCGGGAGGTAGTGATTCGAAAGACGCCGCACCCCCTGACTGCATGTACACACCGTCCTTCTTAACCCCTTTCCCCTGCTGTAACCTTATTCGCTTGAGGCGTGACATCAGCTTGTACTCCGTCTCCAACATATCTTGGAACCACAGACAATCCTCCCAGCGCCGCCAGATCTCATACTCCGTGCTTGAGGAGCCAGATTTGGTCGAGCTGGCAGAGCTGGTTGCTGATCCTTCGTCGACGACAGGAAGTACATGCAGACCGTAGCAGTAACCGCTGCCTGTGAGACATTAGCATGAAAGAACCGTGCTGGTTACATGGTCAACTTGTTCATACCAAATTTCCGCGGAGGGAGGACCTCCACCGTAAACTTCTTTGGCGCGGGACGAAGTACCGTGCGTTTGAAGTCCTGATAAGAAAATTAGATCGACCCTCACGAGAAGACGTTGATGGTTCGAAGACATACGTGGTGCTGAGGGGCTGAGCCCAATGCGCCTGTGCCAGGTAAGAGGTCCTGGATGATCTGAGAGTCTATACTCATGTTGACTGCGCTGAGGAGTGCAATGTGAGGGAACATCCCGCATTATTTGAAGACGCGCGTACCTGAGTCTATGTGTAGATGTACAGAGTGGGTCCCAGCACTCAGAACCTTAATGGACGTCCGAAGCAGGTAGTGCTCGGATTGACTTTATAATGATAATAGGAGTTGAGCACGCTGTTTCCTCGTAGCGAACGCGGAACACTTACTTATGGGTATGTGCACTGTATGTTCCAACAACTTGGGTAGCCGTTGGTCGTGCGAGGGGCCGCGTCTCCAAAATAGGCCTGAACGCCGACGAGATTCCGGGGTAAACACGAGATAAGATGAGTGAGAGTGAGCCGCCAGGGAGTGAGGAGAGCGCAGCTGTGCTGGCCGCGCGGGGAGATGGTGGAAGCAAAAAGAGAGCAAGGCGGCGGACGACGTGGAGGGACGAAAGACAGTGGAGGGGCAAAGTCGTGATATGGATGGTCGCTCGCGCATCCGTGTGAGGTTTGGGCTATTGTGTTGGGAGATAATAAGATTACACGCGTGGAAGGTCGTTACCCGATTTGGGAGATTTTAGATGCGCCCGGTCACCCGGCTCCCATCAATCGAGCGGTTCCTGAACGTGAACCCTCAATCCATATCAAGGGTGTTTTTGTACCAGCTCATTGTGGCGATGTCTCTGGAAAACATTTTCGCTGCAATGTCGCTTTTGATCTTGAACATGCGAATTCCACTCTGGCCAAGCCACGCCTTGCTATGACAGCCTATCAGCGTGTCTCACCCTCGTCATCACCACCCGAGCAGAAGACCGACCTCGTCTGTATGTTGTGCGCATCATCTACTAAGGCTGTCTTAACTCAAACCTTGCTTCTTCGCGACTTCCCGCGCACGGGCCTTGTAGCACCGCGATGTGCTATTCCCTGCTATTCCGTGATCGGCGCGTGGTAGGATGCGAGTAGCATGCGAACATACTCACAACCACCAGTGCATGCTCCACTTTCCATGTCAAGAGTATGTTCTTCGCCGTCGCAGATCCACATGATATTGTCAGTGGTCTCTATGGTTTGCACTGATACCTTGCAACAGTTGCGCATTGTTTCGAGGTGCCGCTTGAGGTGCAGTATGTATATAAGTGCCATACCTGTGCAGACTCCCGGTCCGCCCACGTTGATTGCGCCGGAACCGTATACTGCACGCTTCGTCTTAGGGAAGTGACGAGAACCCCGCCCTGTGAGTGCTTCATCAGCGCAATGTCACCGTAAGATTCTAATCCCGACGGATCTAATAAGACCGGATTACTCACGTTCATCCTTGTCCGCAGCTCATTGAATCCCCGTCTCTTAATCTGCTGACCTTCTCGTAGGGAACAGCCATTACTCTTCGCTCTTCGCCATTACGTAGCGGCCATGGCCTCTCCCGATAAGCAGGATAGGTGGTTATTGCCGTCAAGCTCGTCCAACTACTGCGCCACCGTGTCACAATCACACTACGGGGACAAACCGTCCGAATCTTGGCCGCCCCGGGCTCCCACGAGGGCACATCGTATGTCTCGCCCATCCGTAGGGCTATCGAAAGAAAGTTTATGTGGGTTTCGGCACCTTATAGCTATGAAGGGAACCACTGTACGTTCCTTGATAGTAGGCACAGCACTTGGACTGAGGCTTCCAGTCCGCGGCCAGATCTCGTCTTCTGGTGACTTCATCGCCCATACATTCTTCTAATTGAGAGTTCTCACTGGTACCTTTAGGTTTGACAGTTGACGTGAAAGGTACGCAGAGATATTTCTCCCTGTTAAAGAAGCCGTGATCCCCTTTCTGTGCCAGCCTCGTCCTCCAAGACCGTCTTCGACCGTCAAGCTGCCAAAACTCAGGAATCTCGGACAAACTCCCGTTGATATTATTGGTGAGCCGTATGTGCCCAGCTGCATAGAGAGCTACGTGCGGGCTTTCCCCAGGATAATGCACCGCAATACGCGGACCACATCATCGACAAATATCAAGTCCGTTAGATGAGTAGGTCAATATAGAAGCGAGAATCCCGCGGATAACGTACCTGACGGTCAAATAGCCCACTAGGATTTCCGTCCCTGAATAGGCCCTGCAAGGAGACTGTGAGTGACTAAATTAACTCTAATCAATGCGTAAGACCTCGACACCCCGAGACTCTGAACACATGCAACATGATACGAACCCACGCGCGCACGATCACCATTCCAAATGCAGTCCTAGATATCATGTGCAAGGTGCGTCTTGTCGAGTGCTTGGCCATAGCTTCCTCCGAGTCTTGAAGCACTGAGTGGCATAGTAGCTGACTCTCGTTCACCGCACTGAATACATGTGATGTAATGGTGAGTATACTACAACCTCAGTCCGGACGGAGAGATGCTTGTGATTACACTTACCCTTCTCTCGAAAACGTCTGCCTAAATTCCGTAACGCCGCCGAATCCCCGCTGAGCACGCCGCGCAGGTCTCATGTTACCTAACTGTTCCCGTATGTTGTGGAGGTCGAATTTCACGATCAGGGAGAAAGAAGTGGCAGCCCATGTTGATCATCTCGTGTGGCGCAGATACGAGTGATCGATCCAATGCTCAATGCATCTCGACCTCCTGTAAGGCACCAGGGATTAGTATGTATTGACAGTAAATGAAGTTAATCATGTAGAGATCGGGGTAAGACGTGGGTATATGCGTCAATTATCTCATAACATACCCAATCATGCGCTCTTGGACCATCGTCAGGCGCAATATTCATAGAGGCGCATCTTCGAAGTTCGAGAGCGTTTTTCCAGTGAGCTTCTAGTGCCCATGTATCGTCGAGACAAGAAAGATTTAGCACTAACGTACCATCATGGTAGAAAAGTCACGGCGAAGCGCAGCACATACCTTTCATCCATGGTCGAACTCTCAAGATTCCTCGTAATGTTCCGACATGTCGAATCGCCACAGAATCGCAACCATTGGCTCTACAAACTTCTCTGCGTAGTTTCTATGAACAATGATTCGATCATGGAAGGCTTCTAGTGCCCGTCGGCGACGTCGACGGAGGCAAATCATCGACCAACGCACCGCGATCAACGGGTGGAAGCTTATGCTTATCGCACCAAGGTTTCAGCCGGAGCATATGTTCTTCACTGCTAACGCGTATTTCTAGCACGCGACTCATGTCTAGACATGCGATTGGGAGAGCTTGCTCGAGAGCGACGCGACGTGTCGAGATTATACATTTTAGTGCATATGCTGTGAATATCGTTTGCACAATGAGTAAACTATGATTTAGGTGAGTTAATAGATACATGCCTTGTAATATAAGTGGGCATAAAAATTACTTACCCCATGTTGTCGTTGGCAAAGTTGACAGAGGAGACAAAGGAAGTTGTGACAGCGCAAATGCTGTCGCGTCTGGCGGCAATTCATATTTTTGATGCGCCGGTTTTCCTTTTCCGGTATGACATGGCGCTTAATGGACTGGTGGACTGCGCAACTTCAAGTTGACAACAACGACTTGGTAATAAACCCCAAATTCAACAACAAGAATTCACTTGCCGACTCATGGAATCCGACATTCCTGTCGATACAGGCATATACTCTTTGATATATCTCTCTCAGACCTTAAACTCATTCGTTCTTTTCTTACTGGTGGCCATTTTATCTATCAGGATTCTCGCCATATTGTGGCCGTCGTCACCTCCCGCAGACTTTCCTTCGTTATGCCACAATATCAAGGCGACCTACTTACAACTTCTTCACCATCGTATGGAAGGCATGCGTATCCGAGACCAGCCTCAATTTCCCGGATTATGGCCTGACTCGCAGTCTGCGTTGTGTACGCTGATCTCAGCCGTGAACGAGACCACCTGTTTGGTCGGCAAGCGGCAGCTCGTCAAGCTTTTGCACGCGATAATAACCGACTTCTCGAAGTTACAAGAAGCCATCGATGAATATCACACAGAGATTGATATTAGTTGTTACCGGTACATCCTTTCGTGTCATTGCTATGGAATTGCATTAGTGACTCATTAAACTCCCTTCAGCACGATACACGCTCACGACAATGTCCTGATTACTCTCCAAGACGCGACACGTCCCCGATCACGCTGGCTCCGATTCCTGGTAGCAAGCCCTGACGAGAGACTGCGTCGCGCGTTTGCGCCTCTTCTACGAGAACATCAGTCATCTGTGTCTCGGATTTCACGGCAGCGAGATCGCTGCTGGGCTGTCTTGCATAGTCTCTATAAACGCAGCTCGCAACTCGGGTGCCTCATGGCAGAGTTAAATCCGGACTTCTACCAGAACTCCAATCTTAACCCATTAGATGTGGTCTGGTTCTCTTTTGTGACCAAGAGAGACGTTGAGACCGGAAGGAATCCTACGTTCTCGTTCGGAGGGGTTTCGATGGTGTCAGCATGGCATGGCAAGATGGTCTCCCACCTTCTAGCGGGAAGAGACATATTGCGTGCTGCCCGAGAAGAGCTAGACGGCCTAGCTAATCGGGATCGTTCAGACGTAGTGGTCGCTTCGTATGACAGGCAGGTTGGCAGCATTCGTAGAGGATTGAACGAACTGCGGAGGGCTCGGACAGGCTCTGAAGAGTATCCCGACAGAAGGACGCCAAAACTATTTGGACACGTTTCTCAATTCCTAGAGAGCAGTATATTTCATTTTACAGCAGCTCCATGACGAGCACAGTCTAACTTGACATAGCTTTGGGTTGCTTCTGCGTGCGTAGATGGAGAAAGGACAAGAAGAGGAGTTTCTTTTATCTACTGAATCGATCTTTCACTCAATATAATTTCAATTGATGTACTCATATGAATGACCGTCTCGTTTCTGGGCCTGAGGCTGTTTAGTCGATTAGACATGAACTTGAATCTGGTCTCGTAATATTACAACGCGCTCATGATGAATAAACATGTCATTGCAGACTAGAATATGGCGGGAGTTTCGAAACACTTTGACGCGGTGAACACAGACTTGAAAGCTCAACCGGGCCACCTTTCGTATATCCGAATGGCGGGAGATTGGGAAGTACCTTCTCCGTCACTTAGTATGTATAAGACGTATGATTGATAGTACAGTAGCACTTACGATCTTGGGCTCCGACATATTATTGGAATCTACAAATGCTGTTTCGAGCATCTTAGACTTGTGGCTGAAAGGGGTGTCAGTTTGTCCATCGGGGCCATGGCGAGTGGCACGCCCATCAGATATACTAGTTCCCGGAAATGGCATCTCATGAAGCCTGAGTCGTCGACGGAAGTAAAAGCATAGAGCCAGAAGAGCGAGGATAAGAGCGATGGATCCCGCTATAGCGCTGCCAACAATAGTTCCAACTGAAGCTCTCGATTTGGAGTGAGGATATGTCGTTCTTGAGGCTACTGGTAGTGGGGCAGCAGGGTGATTGCTGTGGGGGTTATAGAAGTATAGTGAGACTGCAAAAGCTGCAGTAAGAAATGAAGTGAGGGTACAATACGTACTTATTTGTATTTCCCGAGCCGCCAGACCCTGAATCTATCCATTGAGTTACAATTGCTTTGTCCAGATCAAAGTACTTTCCAGTCGAGTCTAAATTCCAGAGAGTTAACGTATGTGGGCCGGTCGGGAGACCGTCTGCCCAGTACTATCTCGGTAGAAATGGTTAGTGCAATGCCTGACCATCGCATTACAAACCAAACGACGTACAAGCATGTTTTGTGGGAAGAATTTTGCTGCTGAGCCGTTGAGAACTGTTGACGGACCTCCATCTATGTCGACAGCGAAAGCTCCGTGGTTACCAGATGTAGCACCATATATCTCGATCGAATTTCCTTGGAATGAAATCTCTGCGCTGGCCCCAGCTTGCCTCGTACGACTGCATATGGAGAATAATGTGAGAAGTTTGAGCGAAATGATCCGATGGAGTCAAGGAAAGAACATACTGCATTGTGTCATTGTAGTAGCTGGGAGAGAATGGATTTGGGCTACTGGCCCAATGTCCGGAGTAACTGATGCCTGGATCGCCGTCATCCAGGATAGTTACATGGGATTGAGAACTAGGGTACCTCGTTGTCAGAACAATGGTTTCATAGTTGTATGTTAGAGGGGTCATCATATCTCAAGAAGTACTCACTTAGGGTTACCATCACCAGATGTCACCAAAATGGAATCTAAAGCGATCCGTGAAGGGGCCTCCATATTGAACTGATTTTGTAATTGGAGCTGATGTTCTTCCATGCTCAGGTTTTTTGCACTGAAAATTAGCTGCTGGGATTGTCCTGTCCCCGAATCGTTGCCTGTTCTATTTGCGACAGTTGTGATACCATCAAGCGTAACTGCGTACAGTCCCTGAATACGGTGTATGTGATTGCATAAGTCTCAATCGTTAAGGAGTAGATGGTAAGGCCCACATTATTTAAAAATGCTCCATATACGTACACCGCAGAGCCATGAAATGCGAGAGTAGCTGTAGCATTCTGACCACTCAACTTGATTAGCTTACTTCAGGTTTTACTGCGCCTTTGTTTTCCCAGGTTTGGTAGAGCAGACGCACCGGATACTGAGTTGCATGGAATGTTCCATTTGCATGTGGTTGCAAGAAAGGGTCATTGGGCGAAGAGTCCCACTCGCCGGCTGGATTGTAAACAAGAAGGGGGCTTATATCTTCAACTTTGGAGAGTGGGATGTTAGTAACCATACAGTAGTGACAAGACATGTACAGGCTCACTCGTCACATTGAAGATGGGCATACTTGCAACGGATATAGAACCAATGCGGCGTGGGTGGAGTGCCTTGGCTACACTGTTGAAGGCTCTTCTGGCTGGGAGGGGTTTTCGAAGTGGGACAGGGACAGGGAGGACCAGCCGCAGGCTTGAAGGGATATACACAGGGTGCTTATACACTGTTGAGGGCTCTCAGGGGGTTTAGGTGTGGCGGGGAGGGTAATTTGAGCATCTAATCAGTGTCATAAAATAGACAGGAGCAGCGTTGAGAAATATATCAGGAGATGTCGTCAAGAAAGGATAGATACTTATGAACCGCTGTTGGAGTCGCCCGGGCAAATATCTTTGTTGTTACTATGAGAATACGCCAGTTTATCATCATATTGATTAATTTAATCGCCTTACCTGCGCAATCACATCAATAAGTTAAAGCGTAACATCGGGACTGTAATTTAACGTATCAACATCAAAGCATAACCTCTCACAGATGGGCTCACTTACGACTTGATTCCTGCTCCATGTTCATCGTAAACAATCGACACACTGGCATACATATTCATGATCGAAAGCTGTAGCACTAGCCCGCGCTGTTACAAACTTCAGCATGTTTGGAATGATTGTCTGTGGTAATAGCGAGCTACACTCGTTCTAAAAATTGATGCCCGTTGTAGATACAGGAGCCATCGCTTCGTCATAATTAGGTGGCGGGAGATCATCAGTTATATCAGCATCATCGCCGTTATCGAGCCTGGTAGGGGCCAGAAACATCAACTGTTGTGGTCACAAGCAGCAGCAGATAACACAACGTACCGGAAGCTCGCAGGGTTCACTAAAGCAGGCAAACTGCTTCGATGTATTGATTTGATTGCTGTTGAACTTGTGCGCTGTTCATCTGCCGACGACGACGGCCGTACGGGTAGTAGAGCGCCCAGTATTATAGGATGACGCATATGGGTGTGCAATTCACTCGTGTTGGCATTGCCGCTCGTACTTGGAACATTCGTGTCCAAAATTCGCTGGAGGGATTCAGTGATCGCTTGTGAGCTGACTGTGCTGACAGGGTCCTCTTCACCAAGTTCCACGTTGGTGGTATCATTGGAGATGCGAAGGGTGCGGCGACTGCGTCGATAAATCCAGATGGAGATGATCAGTAGGATCAACGCAAGAATGGCCACTGCTGCAATGACACCGCCAATAAGGGGACCGCTAGATTTGCGTGAAACTGGGGCCGATGAGGGGTAAGCTGCTGAGTTGGTTGGTACGCCCGCAGATGGGTTGTTTCTGGTACGGTTGTTATTAGACCATCAGCTACAGCTAAAGGAAGAGAGGCAGGCGTACTGGTTTGTATGCTCGGATATATTACCGGGTTGTTTTATCCAATTTGATACCACTACCTTATCCAAGTCGAAGAACTTGCCGGTTGTATCTATGTTCCTCATTGTCACCGTGTGAGAGGCATTGGGTAAGCCATCCGCGTAGTACTGTAATCACCTCAGCGATTAGCCTGATGCAGGACGTTCAACGTGATGATAAAAGGACAATCGCTCACCAGCGTATTCTGGGGATAGAAGTGAGACGCAGAACCATTGAGGGTCACCGCAAGGCCGCCGTCCATTTCGGCGGTATATAGCGCGTGATTCCCAGAGGTAGCCCCATATACAGCTATGGCATTTCCCTGGAAAGATATTTGAGCACTTGCGCCTGACTGACTCGTCCGGCTTAAGCCAGTGAATGCCACGGAGGGACGACACAAAGTAAATCAACAGTTCAAAGCTGTTAACATTACAGAAGAACGTACTGCATGGTGATGTTAAAGTAATCCGGGCTTAGATTATTCGGAGAGGTAAGCCAGCCCGACGAATAGGTAATACTCGGATCGGTATCGTCCATAATGGTGTCTGCGGATGGCGAACTGGATATAATGTGAATACCTTAGATAATTTTACGGGCGTCGAGTAGTACTCACGTAGCATTTCCATCGCCAGTAGTCACCAAGATGTAATCTATATCAACTCCCGACGATGTTACAGTTGTAGGATTATTCTGCAAAACAATCTGGTGCTGATCGTCGCTTAAATTTGTTGCGCTGAACATGAGTTGCTTGAAGAACTCGGTGCTTCCGTTGGAGTTGGCGTTACCGTAGCGCGTTACTCCATCTAGAGTCACTAGGTACACGTCCTATGCGTTGAAGTTTGAGTTTTCTCTGCGTATATGCAGCTGTACGTAGAGATGAAGTAACATACATAACTTTGTCGAAATGCGCCAAAAACGTACACGGCAGAGCCATTGAAAGTAAAAGTGGCGGTAGCACCCTGAATATGGTCGACCAGCTCTTGCGTTACACTTCTGAGCACGTTTTGAGCGAGTCATGAGCCATACCGATTGATTGGTCTGGTGGAACGTTTGACCCATATATGACTTCTTGGAAGGATCTGTGCTCGGTGAGTCTCCCCACGCACCCAAGGGACCATAGCTTATAAGAGGGCTTATGTCGTCAACTACGATATACACGAGCTGAGCATTAGTCTTGAGTCGAAACATTGTATTGTGACCTACCCGTTCGGTTAAAAACAGGCATATTGCCAGATATTGCCAGCGATTTGAAGGGTTAGACGATAAGAGCTGCTATCGAATGGAAAACGGAAATAGTCAAGATGTTAGAGCAATAGACACGGTAGAGAAGCAGCGACAACTGTGAAGTGAAGATTTGTCTTGGTCAGAAACAAGTTATAGTGGATGAGAAGTAGCCATACTAGTGTGCACTAGACGTAGTATGAGAATGAGAGGTGAGTGTGGTGGCATGGCCGTGGGGGAACATCCGAGTCGCGAAGCCAAACACAATGATCTGACAAGCAATATATCTCTCGGAAGCCATCGCAGTTACTATGTGATGAACGAGATCATTGCTTCTGAGCTGCGATATCATGGGCGCAGAGCCCACACCCACATTCAGCCATCTTGCCAGTGGAATGTATATGAAAGCGCCGTGGGTAGAAGACGTGCAATTGATGGCAATGCCAGCCGTAAAACGACCAACTCAGTCATGTTCCTACAGCAGGACGTCAATGTTCGATTGGTTCGCGAGTAGTTTAGAAATACGTGCATATTCAATGTTCAGATTGGCAGCAACTGCCGAACGCTTCCTCGATCACAAGCTTGAAGCAGCCACAAGAACCCGTCGATCACAATCCATTGATAGGCTTGACATCGAATCCAGTGCATGGAATATGAATAACGAGGGCTATGTCTAGGATATGATATCGTCAGACAAAATGATACGCGCAGATTTATATCAGGATGTGATGGGTGAGCTAACGTCCTGCGGAGGCAACATCAGCCGACGAGGCCGTCGCTTCTGCATAGTTGGGAGGGGGTAGGTCATCAGTCGTGCTGCCACCAAACATGCTGGCAGAAGGTATGGGTCTATGTCCGCTGATGTTCACGCTGGTGGCCCTATATTTAGATGATCTTTAGCTGTCCCTGTTTCACCCTCGCTGAAAGTGAGACGTACTGAGAATCAGAAGAAGGATGTGTCGAAGGCCGCCGGTTGCTGGAGCAATTCTGTTTCGACGATGGGAGGCTAGGAGCAGACAGGTCGATGACGGTAGAGCTGCCCGTCCGTCCTTGTTGAGAGCTGTCCGAAGGCCATTGTGAAGCAATGTTACTTGAGCTCGCCGTGGTCGGGACGGTGCTTGCACCGCTAGCTGGATGCACGGGGACACTTCGCGATGCAAGGAAGGGTTCGATCATCATAGGTTCTCGAGAACTTGAAACGTTGTTCCTCTGAGCCTGCGTCTGTACTTCGGAGTTTGATGAGGTAGATTCGGCTTCACGGTGACGGCGTCGACGGAGGAAGAAAAGCAGACCCAGTAGAAGGAGAGTTAGGAAAGCAAGACCCCCAATGACGCCTCCTACAATCGCCCCCACATTCGTGTTGGAACCCGAACTTGTATGCTGGGTCTGATCAGTGCTCGAGCTGAGACAATGTATAAGACGGTTGTTCGAATAGAGAAGCATGACACGCACTTGTTTGACGTCCCTGAGGTGGTAACAACCGACCAATTCGATACGACCACTTTATCCAAATCAAAATACTTCTCTGTTGTATCGATATTTACGATAGTCAAAGTATGTGAGTCGTTGGAGAGACCACCGGCGTAATACTAGGAAGCCATTATTGGCCAGTCAATAAAGGCGAATCGATGTTGCCAATGGAAACAAACGCACAAGCATATTCTGTGGTCTAAATGCTGAAGCTAGCCCACTGTAAGCCATCGAAACTCCTCCGTCCAGAGCCACGGTGAATATGCCATGGTTTCCGGACGTCGCTCCATATACAGTGATCGCGTTACCCTTGAAAGATATTGTTGCGCTGGCGCGCGACTGATTCGTGGTACTGCAGGTTCGTGAGTGATAAACGAGGATACTCACATATGAGTAAAATAAGATACACACTGGAAGGTATTGTTATAGTAATTCGTAATTAGAGAATTCGGTGTTTCTGTCCAACCGTCTGAATACGAGATACTCGGATCTCCATCATCCAATACAGTGTCAGACGACTGCGATCTAAACGAGGTCAGTACCATGAAATAGGCGTTCACTCAGTGTGGGGAGACATGGTCACTCACGCAGGATCCCCATTCCCAGACGTGACCAAGATATAGTCGACATCAACCCACGACGGATTTGGCGTTGTATATCTGTTCTCCAACACGAGCTGGTGTTGGCCTTCGCTTAGATCTGTCGCACTGAACATGAGCTGCTGGAAAAGCTGTGGGCCACCATTAGAGTTTCCGTTCTTGAGTGTGGTCGTTCCGTCGAGAGTTACAGAGTAGGCGTCCTGACGCAGCAAGAGTATGTTCATGTCGCAGCTCGCAATAGGAGAGTGACTGACGTACGTGGTTGTCTCTGAATGCTCCATAGAGGTAAACGGCGGAGCCATTGAAGGTGAGAGACGCGGTAGCACCCTGGAATAGCAGTGTCAGACAATCCGATAACAGTGCAAGACCCGAGATTGGTCAAGAATGATGTGAGAACGCACCGAGTGATTTGTGGGGTGAAAAGTTCCATTAGAGTATGACTGCCACAAGGGGTCGGTGTGTGACGAATCACCCCAAACACCTGCGGGAGCGTATTGTATGAGTGGACTAGTGTCGTCAACTTGTTTGGATAGCGATGAAAGTGGGTAACAAGATAGGTAAGTTCGCTATACGCATGACTACTTCAGGGACGATGACTCACTCGTCAAGTTAAAGATAGGCATGTCAGTATGAGTACCTAACTATGTGCCGGTATGAGTTTCCCAAAAGTACCCCCCGGGCACTACTGGTCCAGCGAGTATGGTTATAGGACGCAGCTTCGCCAGTTTGACCACAGCACAAAGACACCAGCACGAGATGAAGGTCGGAGGAAGACCACCGCAATGGAAGAAACTTGGATGTTTGAACAGGGCGGTACGAATGATCGTGACGCGCAATCAGTGGCTAGAGCATTTGTCCGAGCAGCGGCACTGATTTGAGTCGTGTGCTAGGGAGTGCCGTTGAGTCGGCAATGACAATAGTCGTGAGGTGTCTGGCCTTCTTCTGCTCTCGAACGTGACTGACATCCATCAAGTGGGAGCCATATCCATGCTTGCAGTGCAGAGAGGCCATAGTACTAATACCTCTCTTCCTCTGTGCGATGTGAGAGCTACACGCATAGCCATAGTGTAGCAGCGCTTTTAGACTTGGCTTGGCTCGCCGGCTGCATGCGTTGCCAGTGATCGCAGCGATTGTACAGGCGTTCTGCAATGACCTTCTTCGATTCCACCGGTCATTCTACTACAGCCAGGACGTTTCAGCTGCCAAATGAACCGCTTCCAAATCCGCGTTTGTACGTACTGAGTTTGTTCCATGATGGTGGTTGTAAACTGTGTCAGTGGGAAGCTTCGAAGGCGCTACTGGCCTTGAATATTGGATTAGCGCCGTCATCACAGTGTCGCACTCACCAACGACTCACTCTTTCTTGGTGATTAATTGTGATTTATAGCGATATCGTGGGTACATTAAGGGAAGTAAGTATACTAGGTGTCTCGTGCAATGAAAGCTGTCGTTGAGTGAACCAGTGACGTGAACTCAGATGAGGCAAATACTCTGGGGACAAATTGCCGCAGTAATACATACTGATCACGTCGAGGTCCGACGACGTTAATCTCCCCGAGGCAGAGTAGACAGATTCAACCTTCGTAGGCTCGGGATCATCTGTGACGACGTTCTAGCCGGCCTCAGGACGACCGTGCGGCGCAGCATGGGCGATAGCCTCTGCGTAGTTGGGTGGCGGTACGTCCTCAGCCACATCTCCATTCAACGTGCCAACGAGAGAGTTGACGTTACGACTGGCAGATCTATCAATCAAATAGTATGAGTTTTCTGACCTGTAGCGTTCCTGCAGAACAAACACATGAACGTACCCAGACTGAGGGTTCATTGGAAGAGGCTCAGCGGTCGTCGGCGACGGAGACGTAACACCTGAGGACGCCTGTTTGGATGTTGGTGCGCTGGATGGTGTTGTTGGTGAGCTTGACGAAAGGTTTTGTACTGAGCTCGCCGCCGGGACTGCGACCTCCAACGGCGTTTGTCGTGGGACATTCGAATAAGAACCTGTGTTATTGGGAGTTGTGGTCGAAGTGAGAGGTGCGATTGGGAAGGAGTCAAAGGGCTCGATCTTCATCGCTGGGTTTGATGAACTGTTTTCTTCGAGTAGCGCACCGGGCTTCTGCAGCCGTTTTCTGCGGGAGCGATACGTGAAGAAAAGAACAAGGAAGATGCATAGAAGACCAATGACACCGCCCACGACGCCTCCAGCGATTGCACCTGCGTGCGACTTATGGTGTGTACTTGGCGACGACGTCGAAGAACCATCTCTAATGCATCACGAGATTTATGATGAGGCTAGTGCGTACGATATAGAGGAGAGTCATGCGTACTGAGTCCCATTCCCCGTGACATTCGTACCCCAGTTGCCCCATTTCGACACAACCACTTTGTCCAAGTCGAGGTAGTGATCCGTCGATATGTCTATGTTCTGAATCTGCAGCGTATGCGAGCTGTTCGAAAGACCGCCCGCCCAATACTGTACGTGTCAAAGTAAGTCGATGTAACCAGTGTGAGAGACCGAGACCAACGTACGAGGAGGTTCTGTGGTCGGAATACTCCTGTGGGAGCAGTTCCATTTAGTTGTGTTGAGATACCCCCGTCCAATACAACGGTAAACGGCCCATGGTTGTCAGACGTGGCCCCATAAACCGCGATCGCGTTACCTTCGAACGTGATCGTTGCGCGAGCGCCTGTCTGGTTCGTTACGCTGGCAGTACGCAGAAAATGGAGTACTACGGTTTCAGTGGAGATTTGACCAGTAACATAGAGGAGACGCACTGGAAGGTATTATTATAGTAGTCTGTGATAAGCTGGTTAGGAGTATCCTCCCAACCCTCCGAATAAACAATGCTTGGGTCTCCATCGTCCAGAACAGTATCATTCGACTGAGTTCTAGAAGCAGGTAGCAGAAAATATGAGACGACCATGGTAGAGAGTACAACGTTTGCGAGACCAAAGCATATTGGACTCACTGAGAGTTGCCATCCCCCGATGTTATCACCACATAGTCCACGTCGACATATGACGGTGTTGTAGTTGTGTAGTTGTTCTTCAGAACCAGCTCATGTTGATCTCTACTCAGTCCCGTCGCACTGAACATCACTTGTTGGAATTCGTCGCTTCCATTCGAACGGCCGTTTCTAAAAGTATTGTCTCCGTCAAGTGTGACCCGATATACGTCCTACCGAAACCGAAAGAAGGACCATGAGTATCAACTAAGAGGTGGATACGAATTACAAGGATAGACGTACATGGTTGCCTCGAAACGCTCCATAGAGATATACGGCAGAGCCGTTGAAAGTTACAGTAGCAGTAGCATCCTGATTGACGTAAAACACTGGCGCAAGACAGGTAAGAACACTGCAGACGTACCGATGCATTAGTGGCGTGAAATGTGTCGTTCAGGTAGCTTGTATATGCTGCGTCAGCATGTGACGAGTCACTCCATGCGCCGGAAGGGGCGTATTGAATGAATGGACTTGCGTCGTCGACTTTGTCATACACACAGGGATGAGTATATTCCGGATGGTACAAGAGAAACAGATAAACTTGAAGCACCGACTCACTCGTAATGTTAAAAATGGGCATACTGTTAGGTGGTCCTGTCTACTGCTGCACTTCGCTCGTCGAGGTTGCGCTGGATTGCGAGAGACACAAGCAGTAGCAGCCGAATGTGGCCAAGCAGACGGGGCAGGACTGCTCACAAGCCGTCAAGTAGGCCTTCCTTAAGTCGAGTGAGCGGGAGACCGAGACCCGCGGAAGAAGCGACTACATAAAGCTTATAAATAATTTGTGCGAACCTGCTGTAGAAGCTGCACCCTAGAAGATGCAATCGGAGCCCCGATTTCATGGCAGTACTGATTTGGAGGAGAGTCATTGCCACTAAAATTATAAAAGGCCGATTACACTCCAATTATAAATGGCCCATCATGACCACAGCAATAGCGTTTCCACTACTTGCCGTTCGCTGCCGTCATGGTTTGGGGCCGTGGTCTCGCTGCTGGGTGAAGGAAGAGCTGTCGCATGTCCCAAACTGTGAAGAGGATGCAGGTTCTTGTATGAAAGTTATGAAAACCGTCGAAATAGACTCGTACGCACTTGATATTATGTCTACATCCTCCGTTGATCATAGGAACTTTTTGGTTTACAGTACGGACAATTATGACCAGGGACAAAAGTTGTCAGGAACGCGCGATGATAGTCGCACGATCGACCGGCGGTAGCTCCGCGCTAAAAGAAGCTCTATAATCACGCAGGTCACACTGCGCACGCGTTACTCCGGCGTCACTACTCCGGCATCAGCACATCTCCGGTCGGGGCCCCGACAATCGGGCCATGTACATGTCCGCATCCAGCAACTCCTTGTACTCAACGACAGCGTTCAAAGATCAAACATTTGATGGAAAGCGAGGTATGTATTAGACTAAGTGCTGCCTGGTGCTGCTAATATACTGTAAAACAGCGTATATACATGCATGAACCCCAGCAAATGAATGCCGTGAACAAAGGAAGGCAAGAAATAGTTTTGGCTCGAGAGTACAAAGTTACGTATGTAGTACCATGGCCACAAAGCAGTATTGCATCTCAAGCCACCTCTTGGGCCACGTTCTGTTGCTGACATACCCTCAACATGCACAAAGCCCCATTGTATCTAACGAGATATAAGCACGCCGCCACTTCGACAGTACGTCTCGCTATCTCACCGTAACCCATCGTCTCACAACCCCCATGGCGATACTATCATTCGTAGTCAGCTGCTACGAGCTTGTGACAGAACCATTCATCCTATGGATCTGCCTTGGCTTCACACTCTGCTTTGTCTTTGCAGCCCCCGCAGAGGCAGATCGCCTTTCGGCGTTACTCGTGGCATACTTCCGGCCGCCTCTCGCAGACTTTCCACAGCTGTGGTCGAGTATCAAACGCACCTATGGTGTGCTTTTGGACCAGCAGCTGGAGGCTATGTCTATCTGTTCTCAACTCGACTCATTCCACACCGCGCTGCTCGAACTCACAAAGCAAGCGAAGTCGGCATCATTAGTACGCAAGGAGCACATTATTTGGAAACTGTCCGACATCGTGTCCGTATCACAAGACTTGAAAGTCGCTCTTCAGGACTACCATTTTGAGACGGATATGAGTTCATATCGGTAAATGACAGGTTTTGCTATCCTGGCCACACATCTAACTCACAACGTGTCGCGTCACAGTATGATTCACGTTCACGATCAAGCGTTAATCAACATGCAAGACGCGATAGGCCCGCTTTCTCATCTATACGCTCCTGTGACCCCTCGATCGGAGAGAGCTCGTCGTAACGAATTTGTCCCTTGTTTGGTTGAGCATCGCCGCTCTGTCCTACGACTATTGACTAAACTTGAATGCTGTTGGTCTCTCTTACACATGTTCGGAGGGAGCATAACTCAGCTCGATTCCATGATGGCCGAAACGAATCCCTCACTCCATTCCTACTCTTTCAACGTCTTCGGCAATATGTGGTCACTTCTGTGCGTCGATTTGATTGACGGAAACGGAGATCATGTCAGGGGATCCCAGGAGGCTCTCTCACAGGGCGCCCTAATAACGATGCGGGAAGGCATCGCTTCGCACCTACTCGCTGGTCGGAGGGTTGTGGAAGAGGCCAGGAGAGTCATTCAGAATCTCCGTGATGGTGGCAGTGTGGACGACGACGAATTCTCGTATGGTGCAGAGATCAAGTGTATAGTAAACGGGTTAGAGGAGTTGCGTAAGGTAAGGGCGGATTTCCAAGCCAAGCGGTTCGTTCAGCCCCTCCCTTCTCTCTGAGCCTCTACGGCCACCTTCCTTTTCGTCGCGACTGAATGAGCTACTTTGGATTGTGTACAAGAACGGCGCCGCTTACCAGTAGATTATAGATGTAACCGTACCTTATGCCAACTACGTTGGTATACTTTCAAATCTACTTCTTCGTTATTTGTCCTGATGCGACTCGTGAAAGCAAAGCACGTCGGATTTAGCCCCGCACGTATGCCGGATATATCAGTAGTAATACTTAGTATCGGCAGGTCGCCTACCCATGTGACGAAAGGCACTTAGCAGCTCAGACTTTTGTGAAATCTAAATTGATATTACACTGGTCGATACCCTTGCTCTCCTTTTGTACACAGTGAGTCTACTGTAATATTGATATCGCGGCGCGCGCAAGCCTACAGCCACTCAACGGTCTACCGCGTTCGTTAGTACCAACACCAGAAGTAGATCGGATGTGGAGACTCACAGCAGGAGGCTTTGACGAGATGTCATATGTAACTCGGTTGATACCCTCAACCTCATTCGTGATCCGCGATGAAATCTTGCGCAGGACTTCCGGCGGGAAAACGTACCAGTCGGCAGTCATGAAGTCCTCAGATGTGACAGCACGGAGCGCAATGACCTAACGCAGCAAGACATTCAGTTCCGCAATTAATCTCGACGGGTAGGATATATGGGCAGACCTGCTCATACGTCCTCTTGTCACCCATGACCCCAACAGCTTTCACTGGCAAAAGCACAGCGAAGGCCTGGCTGATCTGATCGTACAGACCCGCCCTGCGTATCTCTTCGATATAGATGTTGTCCGCTTTCTGCAGGATTTTGACCTGCTCGCGTGTGACAGGGCCGAGGATACGGATAGCGAGACCAGGGCCGGGGAAGGGATGACGCTGGACGAGGTGGGATGGGATGGAAAGGAGACGTCCGAGCGCACGGACTTCGTCTATTTATACGGTTTGAAAACGTCATAGAGTCAGGATAGGTATACAACTACGCACCTTTGAACAGCTCGCGCAAAGGCTCGATGAGCTTCAACTTCATGTCCTTCAAAAGACCGCCGACATTGTGATGGGTCTTGATCGTCGCGCTGGGACCCTTGAAGCTGATACTCTCAATGACGTCGGGATACAGGGTTCCCTGAAGCAGCCATTCGATCTTGCCCTTCGCCTCGGCGCCCTTCTTCTCCTCTTCCTCAGCGGCAGCCTCGATCTTCGCAGCCTCTTGCTCGAAGACATTGATGAAAGTGTTACCGATGATCTTGCGCTTCTGTTCAGGGTCCTCCACGTCCTTCAGACGAGACAAAAAGAGCTCGGAGGCGTCGACTACCGTCAGGTTGACGCCGAGATCCTCGTTCAGCATCTTGTGTACTTGAGCACCCTCGTTCAGACGGAGGACACCGTTATCGACCATGATGGCGTGGAAGCTTCAACACTGGTCAGTTAATCTATATAACGCAAGATAATTCAGGACCGCCTACCGATCACCGATGGCCTCGTGCATGAGCTTGGCCGCGACTGTGCTATCTACACCACCGCTGACAGCGCCAATGACACGGCCTTTAGGTCCACAGATCTGTCGTATCCTGGCAATCTCTTTGCCGATGAACTCTTCCTAACGAAATACGTGAGTCTGAAGCCCAGCATATTGTTCTTTGAAGAACCAACTACATACCATGGTCCAGTTCGTCTTGCACTTGCAAATATTGAGCACAAAACGACCAATCACTTGCTTGCCTTGCGTAGAGTGGGTGACTTCGGCGTGGAACTGAATACCGTAGAACGGCTTTGAGTTGTGCGCGATTGCGGCAAACGGAGCAGTCTTCGTGTTTCCAATTACATGGAAGTCCTCCGGTATCTCAGAGAGTTGATCTCCATGAGACATCCACACCTGTGTAAACGTTTCAGAAAGTAGCTCGACTGTGTTCAAATCGAATATGTCACCTGCATCTCGTCTCCAAGACCTTCGAACAGCGCATCAACGCCACTGCTTGCACCCTCAAACTTGCGTACTTGTAACTGCGCGAATCCGTACTCTCGGTGGTCGCATTTCGTGACTTTGCCCTTCATGTTCCATGCCATCTCCTACTTTCGGCTCTACTTGAGTTTCCGCCGAGATCGCGACATCATATTAACGCACCTGAAGGCCATAGCAGATTCCGAGGACAGGTACTCCCAGTTCAAACACGGCGGGGTCCACATGGGGAGCATCGGCGTCGTAAACGGAGTAGGGAGAGCCGGACAAAATGACTCCTGCATTTCGAAGTAGTGAGTCGTTAGTTTATTTGTGAGTAATGAATTTCGTGCAGACCTTTAGGCTTGAACTTCAGGTCTTTGATTTTTTGGGTGCATGGCATCAGTTCAGCATAGACGTTCAATTCACGGCATCGGCGGGTGATAAGATGGCTATACTGCAGAGATGAGCACCTTCAGCCAGTGAAGTACGCTGTATATGGCAGAACTGACCTGGGAGCCAAAATCAAGAATAAGGATAGTCTCGAACTGGTCGTGAATTTCGGCCATTGCGAGCAATGAGGAGGGGAGATGGTGGAAGATAGGAGGATAGTGGCAGAAAAATTAACTTCACGTCCGAGATAATGAATTATGGGCGTCTATTAAACTGCACGTCCAGTCAGGCCCCCGGCATATCCTCCCAGAGCATATATTAAGCGCCGGACATAAATGGGCCCGCCGGAGGCGGGACCTCCGAT
>JAXQKB010000168.1:0-44277 GCA_037042295.1 Irpex sp. Y119-03 | reverse complement strand
TTACAGTGCGTGGTGGGATTACGACAGCGTATCCAGCCCCTGCCTATTGACGACGTCCCGAGCGACTCGTCTTTAAGGACTGACCCCAAAATTACTCTCGATGTACGAGCTTGTTTTTTTTTAATCAAATTTACGTCTATCGTGTACAACAGTGCTGACTAGCACTAAGTATAATCGAGATTCGAGAAGTAGTACTTATGTACGTTTACTGCCCAACTGGCGCCAATCTGATCAAGCTTGGACCACGACCAACTTCATGTGCACATGTAGATCTCATGCCATCTTACGAGCAAGACAGCCGGGCACAACATGACCTTAGGATACTGCTTTGAATGTAGCAAGGAGATGCCCACCTCTCAATTGAAGAGATGCGCCAGATGCAGGTCAGTTATCACTATGATCCGGATAGTAAGATACCTCGATTCTCAACAGTTCCGCTCTGTCCTACAGGATGACTACATATTGTGTATGTCTATAGCTCCAGCGTTGCATGACTTCCACCTCATAGTGTGAGAGTCGAGAGAGTGTCAGAAGAAATCCTGGAGCCAATTCCACAAGTACAGCTGTAAGCCGCATGACGCACTCAAGGAGGGCTTCAGAGATCCAGCGATCGGCACAGAGGAGTGGAAGCGCCTCTCCACAGATAACTTGATAAACAAATGGATAGGATCCTGGAGAGAGGTCTTGGGGACGTGCGCTGTGACGACTCTGGACTTGGCCAATCATCCACCGGATCGAATTGCTACTCATTGGTACGTCTACTGATAGACTTATTGTTCGACAATGATTGCCTGCTAACAGGGTCTCTGTAGTCTCAAAGCCGTTGTTTATTTAAATCGAGACCCTAACATCCGCTCAGGCAGTCGATTGTTCCAGGTTAGTTATCTGTTGCAATGTCAGCTCAAGCCTAGTAACGCATGCGTGTACAGGTCCTGGATGCTAGGGTCTGTCCTATCAAAGAACTCGGGGATGAATTTCCGAATCTCTTTGAGAATGTTGACTTGCCAGGAGACTCGGACGAAGGTCTCAGGCTGTTTCGCGTTCGTTATGTCGTCTTCTTCGGGCTGCCGCTGCGAACCGACTCCGGGCCTATGGTCAATACCTTCTCTCGAACTGTACATTGGTTCGATTTACGTGTCCAAAAACTCAGACAGCGCATGATCGACAGCCCGCCACCCGACTGGCCAACGCCAGAGACTTGGCTCAAAATGATCAGAACTGCAGTCAAAGATGGAGATACCACAGCCTTCTCAGGCTGGAGTAGCAAGCTCGCAGAAATGTCGCATATAGAAAGGGATGAGCTGTCCGGACTGTTGACCTACTGACCGCTGGTCTGCACGATGTCAAGCACATTTTTGCTATTTTCAAAAGAGAATCATATCAACGTGTTGTACTTCTAGTGCAGAATTACGGAGTTCTTATGCGTCTTAATTATTCCGTGAGCTTGCTCATCTAGGTTCTACTATATCTGATTCAATGTCTCTCACTCTTTCATTAGGTAGGGACCGTGACCACTTTACCGGACCACTGGACTCACCGTTATTCATCTTTTCTAACGCGACAGGCGACGGCTACAGTTTACGCACCGGGAGATGCGCGTGACTGGAGGTATTTCCGTCGGCTACCATGAGCTCCAAGTTGACTCCGGCAGTAGACACTGCGTAGGTCCGGCTCACCTATATACTTTCCATCTCACAGTAAGCACGTGGTCATGTACGATACTCGTCTCTGTTACGGGTGCTAAACCTGCGGCGTTAGTTGCTATAGTAGGTATGTCGAGGTGTCTACCACTTCCCTGCTTGCTGTCTTTCTTTTCGTTAACATTGCCTCAAGGTTACCCTTCTCAGGTCCGCTGAAATCCGCCTGTATTGACGCAAGGATACGTCGACGGGCCGGGAGGGATAATTTTAGGCGTTTCCTCGAATGTATGCACTCTGACCGCGTGCAAGGACATTGTTGCGCCTTTCAGACGTATCACGGGCTCAGAACGTGGCTGGACTCTCGTCGAATATCAGTGCTCATTAGACTCACTGGATCTAAGACGCTTCTGACAATAGCTTCTTGCGATATTGCAAACAAACATCCGTAGGCGTATAAAAGGATGGTAGAGTCGTACTGGATTCTCCAAGCCAAGGATACACCCCTGAGCCAACGGTCTCTGCACTCCATAGTAACTCGACATCTTCTGGAACAAAATGCTTACACTCGCCTCAGTTGTCCTCGCTCTGTCTCTTTCGGCTTTCGCTAGCCCAGTCAACACCACCGAGACACTCACATCGGAGGCGGCTGCCTGCACGGGGACCATCTCGTCCCTCGACGATGTTGCCAGTGCCGTCAAGTGCACGACCGTCGTTATCAACGGGTTCACTGTGCCTGCTGGAGAGACTTTCAACCTCGAGCTCGCATCCGGTTCGACGGTAACCATGAGTAAGTAGTTTCCTTATGTGCGCTCGAGAAAATCCGTTCTCATGGTTATTTGTTTCACTCTACAGACGGTGACGTCGTCTTTGGTACGAAGAACTGGGATGGCCCTCTTTTCCAAGTCAGGTGGGTATACTGTCTCCGCTCCTTGTATTCTGATTCCACATGCTCACGCTTCGGTTGATCACAGTGGTTCCAACATCAACTGTAAGAATCTTCGTTCGAGTGTAGCTTGGTGATTCTCTGATGGAACGTGTCCCACGATGCAGTCAACGGCAACGGGCATACCTTCGATGGCCAGGGTGCCTTCTACTGGGTTTGCTTTCTCCTCTTGACATCTCTCAGACGTCGATATCTTACCTGCATACGACAGGATGGTCAAGGTGGCAATGGTGGTGTTACAAAGCCCGCTCCAATGATGAAGTAAGTCTCAGATGTCAAGGCCATGAGTATACTTAAGGAACTTACTACGTAACTCTCCAGGATTAAGATTTCTGGTACCTACACCGTAAGTATAGGGCAGACAATTCTCAATCCTACGTGATTATTGACTGTCATCTGCTATTGTAGAATGTCAAAGTCCTCAATTCGCCCGCTCGCGTATACAGCGTCTCGAACCCAGCACAACTCACCATGTCGAAATTGACGATCGACGATTGTACGTTCACTTGTTCATGCAAAATACATCTTACTCATACTAATCCTATTTCACCAGCTGCCGGCGATGCGGCTAACTCGAAGAGCGATGGGAAGGCTGCTGGCCACAACACTGATGGTTTTGACGTCAGCACGACGGATTTGACCATCGAGGACAGGTATTTAAAACATGGCCACTCTTTTTCATGCGAAACATACTCAATATTGTGTTAGCACTATCCATAATCAAGATGACTGCCTTGCTATCAACAAGGGTAGCAACATCGTTTTCCAACGCAACACTTGCGTCGGTGGCCACGGTATCTCCATCGGCTCTATCTCGTCTGACGCTACGGTCTCGGACATTACCATCAGCGGCAACACAATCACTAACAAGTAAGTCTATTATGAGGTCGCTGAGGCTTTTACTGACCGTTCCCCTTTGTATCTGGTCTACAGCGACCAGGCCCTTCGCATCAAGACAAAGGCAAGCGCGACTGACGCCTCTGTTTCCGGAGTCACCTACTCTGGCAACACTGCAACTGGGATACGCAAGTTCGGTGTCATCATCGATCAGAGCTATCCCGACACGCTCGGTACACCAGGAACTGGCGTTAAAATCTCTGTAAGTCACACATATCGAGCATATTAAGCATGAACGTGTCAACCGATAACGCCTTGTGCAGGGCATCAACTTCACTGGGTCCAAGAACACCATCTCTGTGAACAGCGATGCCGAGCGTGTTGCCGTCAACTGCGGTAGCGGCGCCTGCACTGGTCAGTCATCCACCCACAATCGTATACATGGAGTAGGTTCACTGATAAGCATGCCGCGATGCAGGTACCTGGGACTGGTCGGCTCTCTCCGTTACCGGCGGCAAGACTGGAACGATCAACTACAGTGGCATCAAGAACTTCAGTCAGTGAGCGTTCCTAGCTCATATTGGTTAAGGAGGAGTACCACACGATATTCCTGGCTCTGGTCTTCTTGCACGCTGTCTTTCTTATGTGTTCGTTCTCGAGACAGAAATCTTAAAAATGATGGATATCTCTACAAATTATTTTGATTGTCACACAATTATCCCGGCATCTTATCGATGGTGCAGTCAGTATACACATCAAAATCCAAGTACACCGCCGTGAGAAAAGCGCCCAAATCTTTCATGATTACCACCATCACCAGCAACCTGGCTTTGGCTTCATGGCTGTGTTGCAAGCCTTCTCGAAGAGTAACGCTCGATGAGAAATCTTTGCGGACGAGCTGTGTACCTCTTCAAGCCTCAGACGTTGGATATTAAATTGGGAGGTGCCACAAACTGATATCCAGGATGAAAGCCGTCTCCTGAACTATACGACAACCATATTGTATCGGTTCTACAAAGGTGTGGTTATTTCTCGTCGCACAAACTCAGAACATTGCAGTTCAAACTGACGTTCTATGTCTTCACCCCGTATACTCTCGTCTGCTGTCACACGTAAAACTACATATCGCAGTATGGTTTTTAATTGCCACATTTCGCAACTACGGCGATTCGTCCACGCCTCTCAGCTGTCTAAACAGACAGACCTGAGCTTGCGAAGATTGGATCTGCCTCGTCTGCCGCAGTGAGACTACGAACAGTCTCATATGTAGGAGAGTACCATATCGGTCCTTAGACCTCTGGCTGAAGGAGTTCGCGGCAGTCTCTTCATGCGCAACGGTACGAGGTTTGCAGCGCATTCAATTGTGATATAGCGTCAACTTGACTACAGCCATTAGAGCATTGAGTACAGGCCAATTTTAGCCCCGTTAACGCCGCTGCTACTAGTAAGTCGTTCAACACTTCCACCAGTATCTGCCGCTTAATCTACCCCTCAGACGCGATTGTCTTCCACTCCCCGGGATATCGCGTCAGAAGGCAACGTGCCTTCTGAGCTCGTGACCACTGACCACTGGTTCATAGCACGATGTCAAGCACGAACTTTGCTATTTTCAGAGTCAACGTGATGTACTTCTGCGCGGAGAGATGGGTTCGCATGCGCATACTTACTCCGTGAGCTTATTGGTTTGGTCACTTCTTGTGTTTTTTTTTCGTCTTTATCGTTACCCCTCGTCAAGAGCAGTCTTGCCGGATTGTCTTGTACAGCTCAGCTCATTTAGTATCCTGTTTTTGAAGAGCCAACACACCGTGGCCATGTATGCCTACTACCGCAGGCTTTCCCATTCGCTGCAATACGTTTTTGGGTTCGCACTGCTCTGGGTGCAATTCCAACTTGAACTTTCTGCCAGTCCCACAACACGCGCATGCTACTTACCTTTGTCACGGGTGCTGAACCTGTGTACCGATTACTATGAAAGGTATGTGCGGTGTATGACTCTTCCATGATTACTGTCTCCCAACTTTCTGACACTCATTCCAGTCTGTTCCTTTCTGGCCCGCTGTAATCCGTATATATTAATGTGGGGATAACATGGCGGGCCGGATGGGATATTTTTAGGTGTACCCCGAGTTTACGCACTCAGACTCTGACTGCGTGCAAAGCAAGAACGCACCATGTTTGCGTATCACAGGCTCAGATCTTGGTTGGATGCCACCGAAAACCACTGTTCATTAAGCTCCGTTGATCTAGGACACCGCCTCAAGTGGCTTCTTTTCTCATTGTAAAGCATCTACCGTGGGCGTATAAAAGGGTCATGGAGCAACGGTGGATGGCCCTTCAAGCCAAGGACACACTCCTGCACCAACGGTCTCTGCACTTCATAGTAACTCGACATCTTCTGGAACAAAATGCTTACACTCGCCTCAGTTGTCCTCGCTCTGTCTCTTTCGGCTTTTGCTAGCCCGGTCAACACCACCGAGACAGTCACATCGGAGGCGGCTGCCTGCACGGGTACCATCTCGTCCCTCGACGATGTTGCTGATGCCGTTAAATGCACAACCGTTGTTATCAACGGCTTCACTGTGCCTGCTGGAGAGACTTTCAACCTCGAGCTCGCATCTGGATCTACAGTGACTATGAGTAAGTGATCTCCCGTAGAGGCACGGCAAATTGGATCCTCATGGCGTTTTGTCTCGATTTTCAGACGGCGATGTCGTCTTTGGTACGCAGAATTGGGATGGCCCCCTCTTCCAGGTTAGGTGAGTGTACTGTCTTCCTTCTCTACATTCTTGCCCCATTACACGTGCTTATCTTGGGCTCGATTCTAGCGGTTCGAACATCAACTGTGGGTACTCACATTCACGCATTCTTTTTGCAATGCCCTAATGGAACGCTGTCTACCTTATAGTCAATGGAAATGGACATACCTTCGACGGCCAAGGGGCATTCTATTGGGTACGCCTTCTTGTATCAGAATGCCGGGAGATATCGCCAACTTACTTTTGACAGGATGGTCAAGGTGTCAACGGCGGTGTTACCAAGCCGGCACCAATGATGAAGTAAGTACTAGACCGCGGAGACATACATTGCACAAAATTCATCATGAAAATCCGTACACAGGATCAAGATTTCTGGCACATACACAGTAAGTAGCTCTCAGATGATTATCGTCACCCGTTCTTATCGATTTCCGGTCCAACGTTTAGAACGTCAAAGTCCTCAACTCGCCCGCTCGCGTGTACAGTGTCTCCAACCCCGCGCAGCTCACCATGTCTCAGTTGACTATTGACGACTGTATGTCATTTATTATTGTTGTCGTAGCTATCTGACGTGATGCCCAACCTACGCAGCTGCTGGTGATGCAGCCAACTCAAAGAGTGACGGCAAGGCTGCTGGTCACAACACCGACGGCTTCGACGTCAGCACGACGGACTTGACTATCGAGGACAGGTGATCATTCCTCAATCATTCATTTACATCCAAAATACTTAGTATTATTCTTAGCACCATCCACAACCAGGACGACTGTCTCGCAATTAACAAGGGTAGCAACATCATTTTCCAGCGCAATACTTGCATTGGTGGACACGGTATATCCATCGGCTCTATCTCTTCTGATGTCACCGTTTCGGACATCACTATCAGCGGGAATACCATAACAGACAAGTGGGTCACTCCGGAAGCTACTGCTACAGTATCGCTTACCATGGTATTCTCTATATTCCTCTCATAGTGACCAGGCTCTTCGTATCAAGACGAAAGCTAGCGCGACCGACGCATCTGTTTCTGGAGTCACCTACTCCGGCAATACAGCGACTGGAATACGCCAATTCGGTGTTATTATTGACCAGAGTTATCCCGATACGCTTGGTACACCTGGAACGGGGGTCCAAATCTCTGTGAGTTATCATACACATGATTCTATGTGTTGTGAAAGTTGACTCTTTCCATTTGTAGGATATCAACTTCACTGGTGCCGAGAATACCATTGCTGTGAACAGCGATGCACAACGTGTTGCTGTTAACTGTGGAAGCGGCGCTTGCACCGGTCAGTCATTTATCCACAGTCGTAAACAGAGAGCTAGTTCACTAATCAGAACGTCACAATATAGGCACCTGGGACTGGTCGGCTCTCACGGTCACCGGTGGAGAGGCTGGTACGATCAACTACAGCGGTATTGAGAACTTCAGCCAATGAGCATATCTGAATGCATCCGTCAAGTAACACCGCACCGGATACGCACATACTTCGCTCGTGTCCTCCGTTCAGTGTATTGGTACATAAAGTTTTAAAAATCAGATTAGATCTCACCTCCACTGCCTATGTATGCGTACCTGTGGCCCCAGATATGAGACATGAGACTGGATACAGTTTGTGTTTCGTCAGTCATATGTGTAATACCATGATGTGGAAACCACTCTGATACACTGTGGACCAAAGCACAGCACCCGGTTGTGCGCAAAGTACTTTGAGTGGATGTGTAGAGGGATACATTGGTTGTGCCAAACATTATTTCTTCTTTGAATCCAGCAAGTCTTCGCCTCTTATCCACTTCTTAGGTACGCCCTTCGAGAGTAAGTGGGACATGACGACTTTCATCTGCTTCCCCTGAACCATTACTTCCTGCCCAGATGTCTTTCCCTGAAGGGGCGCGACTAGGAAGAGATCGTGAATAACCAGTTGTTTCAAGACATTATGCAGTGACTTACCAGTCGTCGAGCTCGAGCAGAGTTTACGAAGGTCCTCAGCAAGCTCGTCCGCGCCCAGTCCGAACAATTCAAATCCGGTGATCAGAGTCACGGCCTTTCGCCCTTGTCTCATCTTATGCACGACTGATAGTGGCGTCACCCCGCCCTTCCTGTCAAAGCGAGGGCAATTGTCAGCGAGATAACAGAAGAATATGCAACAGTATACTCGCTTCCTAACAGGATCGCTCCCTTCAGTCTTGATTTCATACCAGCTCTGCATGTTCTTCTGTAATCTCTTGACCACATCATCCCGCTTCATAAAATCTGGTGTATCTTCGCCTTTGATTGATACGGCACGAATGAGAGCATCGTCGTCCGCGACATTGATATACTGCTGATCATTGGCATTGACGAGTTGCTTTGTGTGGACATAGGAGTTGAATATCTGTCGCACATCAGGAGCAGTATAGAGATCTTCCGTACTGAGTACTGTCAGTGATGGTATAAATGCGAATGATAGAAGAGCACGTACGCTTTCTCTGCTGATACAAACCAGGCAACCGTATTCCCGAAGGGCTTCAAGAGCTCAGTCACTTGAACTTCGCCCTTCTTTTTCTCTTCGGTTTCCTTCTCCTGTCGCTCACGTTGTTCTGCTTTCTCCTTCTTGATTTCGACACTCTGTAGAGTACGATACGGCTTGTGGTCGAGTACCGCAGGGTGCTTGGGGGACACTCCTATTGAGCAGAATCAGAGCCCCGGTCTCGTGAGCCAGAATTGTGTGGGGTACCTGTTACAACTACGTCGCCTTTATTTTCTTTGAGTTTGAGGAGGCCCTCCTTGGCACACGCTTTCAGAAACGTCTTCACGGATTTATAGGTCGAGTGTTTGATGTCGATTACGCTAGCATCTTAACTAGCACTGTCAGTCGTGCTTTTACCAGACAACGAGGAGTCAGTCACCTATTACGCCTTCGACGCTTTGTATTTGCGCGGGGCGTGCAGGTAGAACGTAGTTGGACCAGAAATTTGATGCTGATATTGGGAACAACGCCGGTGGCTGAGAAGCGATCGTGGTTGATATAGCTTGTAGTAGCGCCTCACGAAGATATGAGGACACATCTAAATAAAAGCAAGTGAGAAAAGGGCCAGATGCGCGTAGCTCTCAGCTATCAGTCACCTTCCGGTGGTAATGATGATGTGGTTGGCTGTTCCGGCTGAGACATATCTGGTTGACGGGCATGCGAAGAGCTTTCTCCAGAGTGCCCCTCCGAAGGCGCTGTATTCGATGGTGTCTCCGTTGCGACCTCTGAAGCACCGTTCGCGTTCGAGTTAGTACCTTCACTACTCTCAGCTTGAACATCCGATTGCGGTATCACACTCGGGCGTGGTTCAGGTATCTCCAGCTTCTTGTTCACACCCATGTCCCAGAGATGATCTTTCCACGTATGCAGAACATATACCGCCTTTCCCTTTGCGTCTAGTTCATCTGCTTGCTTCAATGCAGCACTTGAGATTGCAGCGTGGCCCACGGCGATGGGATATCCGATCACTTCACCACGATGGTATTGAGAGACCGCTACCAGCTGGTCTTGAGCATATTCTGTGGAATGCTGTACGACTATCTTGGATAGATGGTTTCGAGCATGAGAACTCCTGTTCGGCCACACGTAAGAAGCTATTGGGCTGACCTCCAGGTATCATCAGATCGGCTCCTCCTACAAGCTTCGGCACCACCGGTACAGGAGTCGTCAAAAATGGCAGTAGGTCTGGAGCTTTCCAGAGGGTGTACACTGGAGTTTCATGTTAGCGGGGTAAGTTCTCCATCTAAGAGACGTGGATATTAGCAAACCTGTAGGAATTAGCGCATCCGATCCCTTGCCAAGAGTAAACCAAAGTGGATCGCCTTCGGGGGAGTTATATAACAACTGTAAATTGGGTTTTCAGCTGTCGCTGCCTCGATCTAGCATTGGGTCGACTCACACCAGGTTCGTTCAGATGGGTGCTGAACTTCTGTGATTGTATGCCTTCCGGCACGAGAATGTCGCCAACTTCATTTGATACTCCAAACTCGGATATTACGCGCTGCCTTAGTTTGCGACGATCCGACCCACGCAAGGGTGCTAAGGAGAGAAGGGTCGAAGTCAGTCCTACTACGATATCTCTTGATCCAGTGGCTGAGAGAGCCAGAGACTCAGAGCGTACCAGATGTTTTGACATTGGCGCACGCTTTCTTGAACATGAATGCTATCTCCTAACGTGTTATTGCTTCGTAAATGGACTGCTATCTGACGAACTAGATATTTTAGTAAATGGTTGTTGAGGTCAGTGGAAGTTGTTGAAAGACGCGCAATGACGCTCGTGTATTAATCAGAGCCGCGAGGACGCCACAAAGGTAGTCATAGCCTTATTTGTAGGAAGGCTGATGATCCATCATGAGCTTCGTTCTATGTATTGTTTACACGCCCTCTACTAGTCTCTACTACTGAATTACAACAGTTTCTCATAATATAATATTGTATTCACCCGAACACCGACTGAGTTATTCCTTTTACTGGTCCACCGCTATGGCCACCTCCTTACCAAGCGTCGGACTGGGAGGGTCGATCTGTCTGAGCTCGGCTTCACTAACCATAGCATGCACAGGATGGGGAGGCTTGAATGTTTTCAACTGATTCTCCATCTGTTCTCCGAGTACTTTTGGAGAAGATGCCGCGGCGACGAAGCCGAGGAAGGGCGGGGAGGGGTTGAGCGGGCGCGTGCAGAACTCAGGGTGAGCTTGCAGGCCGACGAAGAACGGATGGTCTGTGCGATGTCAATAATCGACATAGGGACCCACAAGCAATGGATGATACGCACCTTGCAGTTCAAGGATCTGCATACGTTCGCCTTTCTCGTCACGACCAACGAATGATAGCCCGCTCGCGGTGAGTTTCTCGATGTACTCGGGGTTAACTTCGTAGCGGTGACGATGACGCTCCCAGATTTTCTCGGCTCCGCCGTACAGCTTCCTCACCTTCGACCAGTCCTCAGTGCCAGGCTGGAACACCGTCGGACGGAGGCCGAGTCGCATCGTACCACCCATGTGAGTTTTTGAGATCTCAGGCATGAAGATGATAAGGGGTTGCTTGGTGTCCTCAGTGAACTCCGTCGACGTCGCCTCTGCGCAAACCAGTCATATGATGAGATAATATGAGAAGATAAGTCTGTTTACCAGTGTAGCCACAGACATGTCGACCCCATTCGATAACTGCCAACTGGAAACCGAGACAAATACCGAGGTATGGTACTTTCTGCTCCCGCGCCCACTTGATAGCCAGCAGCATCCCCTCCGTTCCTCGGTCGCCGAAGCCACCTGGGACAAGGATGCCACTGAGGAGGATGAGCTGAGTGTTTTATGATGAAATATCAGCACTTACCCTGCTGAGACAACCGCTTTCCATGCGTCGTGATAGCGGCCAGGGTTTGTGACTTGTGTTTCTGGTTCAAGATCCGACGAGTTGACCCACTATTGAAGTTCAGCACAGTGAAAATGAGACCAGGTACACGGTTAAAACCACCTTGAGATTGAGCTTGCGATGGCATCTGAAAGCAGAATGCTCGAGAGACTTTACGACCGACATGTACGAGTCCTGGAGATCGGTGTACTTTCCGACGAGGGCGATTGTCACCTCATCGAATAGGCGTTCCTGCCTATAGTGGTCATGAGCGGTATTGTGATGCGAGTTGAGATACGACTCTTACCGGCTCGTCAATTCCTTCCATCTATTCTCCAAGTCAAGACCTCTATCGAGAGCTTGCTTCGTGAGCGTTATCGACGAGAGATTGAGCCTTTTCTGGAGGTACTGGACGATGCCCTGCGACTGCAAGAGAAGTGGTACGTGGTAGACAGAAGAGACGTCGTGTACACCGATAACCTGGTCGGGGGCTACATGACAGAACATGGAAATCTTGTTTTTCGTGGCTTGCTCCAACGGCTTCCTGACGATGAGACGGCAAGCAATCTACGCAGCATCGTCAGAACGCTATAAATGTGGATGTGAAACCACTGACCAGGTCGGGAAGTAGGCCCAGTCCACGGAGGGCATGCACAGTCGTTTGCGTAGGCTTCGTTTTCTGCTCTCCGTGCATATCTGGAACCAGAGAGACGTGGATCAAGGCGAAGTTCTCGTATCCGACGCGGAACTGGAATTGTCGAACGGCTTCGATGAAGGGCGCGGATTCGATATCACCGACGGTACCGCCGAGCTATCGTGCCTCAGTAGAGCATGAAAACTAGGACACATTTGACATACCTCGACAATGCAGACATCGGGTTCCTCTCCCGTTTCGTCGACTGGGATTTTAGATACCCTTTCTATCCAGTCTTGAATAGCAGTGGTTACGTGGGGAACAATCTAACGTTTCTTAGCAAATATACAATCATACTTGACATGCGTACTCACCTGCACGGTCTTCCCCAGGTAGTCACCACGACGCTAAACGGAATATTTTAGGTTTGATAGTAGCGCGTATCGCGGGAAAAACACGCACCTCCTTTTCGATAACTTCTCGGTAGATTTTCCCGGTCGTGATGTTATTATCACGAGAGAGTGTAACATTCAAGTATCTCTCGTAGTTACCGAGATCCAGGTCCACTTCACCACCATCGTTCAAGACATAGACCTCGCCTGGTCTTCGTAAGTACGATGCTCACTGCCTCACTTGAATGACCTCACCATGTTCTTGAGGTCTCATCGTTCCAGCATCGATGTTCATATAAGGATCAATTTTGATTGAGGTCACTTTCAGGCCCGTCGTCTTCAGGAGTAAACCCGTCGACGAGGCTGCACACGACTAAATGAGACTCTGAAAAAAGTACAGGAGTGGCGTTATTGTATCGCACCGATTACACCCTTCCCAATACCGCTGACAACACCTCCAGAGACTACGATATACTTCGTCATGACGGCAGACAAGAGGAAGGGGTGGAGTGGATGGTGGTGGCCGAAGCAAACAAGTTCGACGCGGCAGCCAGAGAAATTTACTTTCGATTATGGGCGCTTGATTAACCCAGAGGCAGGCGGCTGTGCCACTGGCTGTCATGCACTGTCATGCACGTCTTTCTTTAAGACTTCCATCTCCCAAGTGAAACGCATCTCACCGTTTAAATCCACGATGGCAGCTGCTGTTGATACGGCATCAGAGCTTTTAATTGCTCAACTCCTCGAGGATGATCTTCGCGTTGCCGAGGAGGCCAGACAACTCGAGCAGGCTCAGCTTGAACAGAGTTTGAAGGACTCTGCTCTCCTGAGCGGGAAGTTTCCCAAACGAACGAAGCCTGTCGCTGAGACCAGCGATGTGGCCCTCGCACTGGCCATGTTGGCGGCGGACGTCCGAATGAGCAGCGACGCCGCGTACGCCCAGGCCTTGCAGCACTCGGACGACGCTGCCTCCATCGCCAGTCGCCAGTACGCCCAACAGCTCCTCGCCGCTGAGAAGAAGGTCGCACTAGACGTCGAGTTTGCTAGACGTCTTCAGCAGCTGGAGAATAGTGGTGATATTGATGAGAATATGGACGATGCAGAGAGAGTCTTGGGGAGGGGCGATATAGAGCGGATCATGGTGAGTGTTTCGTCAGCTAAGTAGTAGTGCAGCGTAGCTAAAGCAAGTAGGCGGAGAATCCAAATGAAAAAGGGAAGGGAAAGGCAGCCGCTTTGCCTGCTCATGACGATATCAGGCCCACAAAGCGAGTGAAACTCGAAGACGAGGAAATATCTAGTACGCTGTCACCACTTTCCCAGCCAGACAACTAACTGAGGCTTTGCAGTGGATCCACTCATCGAACCACAGGAGTTCAAGCCGGTTTTCCCAATATGTGGAATATGTTTAGAAGAATTCCAACTCGTACATTCCCCTGTCAACGCTTCGAACATTCATACAACCTCTTCGTCCACGAAGCTAGCATTCGGTATTCGTTTGCCCTGCCCAGTCAATCATGCTTATTGCCAGGCGTGTCTCGTTCAATATATCAAGTCGAAAGTAGACCCATCGAACGACGGTAGCGGTAACGTCGATACCGTCGTATTTCCCATTCGGTGTCCCGAATGTCCCATCACTACATGGGAATCAGGAATAACAGATGACATTGCCACTCGAGTTTTGTCGGAGAAGGCTATGGTTACATGGGTGCGTAATGGCTTTTCAACGCATAGTTTAAGACTGAATCCTTTCGTAGCACCAACAAAAACTGTTGGACAGCCTTCCTCGGATATACTGCCCCAACAAGAAGTGCTCAGCTCTTGTTCAGGCTCATGAAGATCCGGATGAGCCTCAGGCGCAATGTCCGGCTTGTCAGACTTTCATGTGTGTACCTTGTCGAGTGAGCTGGCACCATAGTAAGTTACAATGACCACCTACTCCTGCATATGTCTCACGTTGTGTCTAGACATGACCTGCGAGGATTTCCAGGTACTTCTATCGATCAATATGGCGACCTTTGAACTCACTGTATGCTCTATAGGCTTTACCGCTCGATGAGCGCTCTCCTGAGGACCAGCAAGCCCTCCAACTTATGCGTGTATGCAGCCTCTTGATGCATGATCCTATCAGGGAAAGGCTGATAGATCGACTTGTAGGCGCAACATTGGCGTAGATGTCCCCAATGCAAGATTATCGTAGAGTTGGAGCACGGCTGTAATCATATTACCTGTCGATGCGGAACGCATTTCTGCTTCAAATGCGGAGGTGAGTGTCTTCAATTCGCTTCCTGCAGCTTTCTTATTGTATATATTCTTAGCGAAATGGGACACCAAGAAATACAAATGTACTCGAGTGCCTTCATGCGAAACGTGGGATGAAGAGATGTTGCTTGAAGAGGAGGAGAGAAGACGTGAAGCAGATCGTGGCCCGGCCAGGGTGCCGGCAGCTTATGCTCATGTCCATCAGGAAGACCTGAACATGCGAGTACATGGCATGCCGGAACCAGACGAAGAGGAGCTGCAGCGACGACATTACGAAGCTGCCGATGTTCGCCTGGAAGACTTGTGGAGGCGATTGAATGCCATGCAGCAGGAGCCCCTTGCACCACCTCCGTATCGTCCTCCATATCATGCGGTGCACAGAGACGTTAGGGACGATACCGGTGATATGCAATGGATGATGGAGCCCGGTGAGTATGAAAGACTCTCTCGCCTAACAATATACGCTCCCTGCATCTCCTGTCCTTCCACCTTACTTACACCTTCCTCATAGATGCCATCAACACTCGCCACTGGTTCACGCGAGACATGATCGCCGGCCTCACCTGCGGATACTGCGACGCCCGACTTAACTCTCTCGCAGATCTTCGTTACCATCTCAGCCATTCGAAGCGTCATGCGGTGTACTCGTGCTGTGGACGGTTCTTCAAGAGGGATATGGACTTTGAGCGACACATTGAGTCTCGTCCGTATCATCAGAATCAGGTTCGTCGTGGGTAGATGCAAAAGGATGAAGAGGAGGGGGGAACACACATACTACGTTGGCTCGGTTCCGTCATGCTCGTGCTTATTTAGCTGGAACCGTTATGTTTATGCATAGGTGCTTTCTCGAGCAGAGATGGAATGCGTAGGATTAGAGGCAGTGGTGTTCATGGTTGCGCATGACCAATCATGCATACCACTGCTACTTTGGGTGAATGAAGTGAGTGGAGTGCCATGATTGGCACGAAGAGGTAAGTGCGTTCCCATACGTGGTGAGTAAAGCATCACCTCTTTTTAACCAGCGGCGCTATAAAGCAATCCAACCTTGATTCCTTACCTCCATCCCCACCGCGTAATCTGCCCTTGGGTGTGCCCCAAAAGTCCAGATGTTGTCTCACGCTGTAGATGTAGCATCCGAGGTCCTCAGGCTAATTGCCGATTTACTTGAAGAAGACCTCCGTGCCCTTATCAAGGAAGGAATTCAACAAGGACAAGGTCATTCTTCAGAGTGCTCAGCTGAGCCTACCGACCAGTCCACTGGCGACTTCGCTATTGCGCTGGCCGTCCTGGCAGCTGACGTCCGAATGAGCAGCGACGCCGCGTATGCCCAGTCGTTGCAGCACTCTGACGACACCGCATCCGTCGCCAGCAGGCAGTACGCTCAACAACTCTGCGCCACAGAGAAGCGGATTGCACTGGATGTTGAATTTGCGCGGCGTTTGCAGCGGCTCGAGGATACCGGCAAGATCAAAGCTGGTGATGATTTGCAGGATATCGAGGCTGTCCTTGGAAAACGTGATATAGATCAGATTTTGGTGAGTTCTTCGTCGATCAGATGGGATGAGGTGTGGTTGCTGAACATTGTCAGGCTGAGAATCCTATCGAGAAGGGCAAGGGCAAGGCTAAAGCCCTTGTACTTCTTGATGACCCACCTGAAGTCAGACCCGCCAAGCGTCTCAAGCTGGCAGGGGACGATGAACCAGGTACGAACCATAACCCTTTATATCTGCGCTTCACCGCACACTCCGTACTGATTGCCTCTGCTCTGTAGGTGCAAGCGATGCTGAACTCGAGCCGCAGCAGTTCATACCTCTGCATCCAACGTGTGGGATCTGCTTCGAAGAATTTCAGCTTGTGCACTCTCCAATCAACGCCGCGAACATCCATGCAGCCGCCTCGTCCTCGAAGCTCCCCTTTGGAATCACTATGCCATGCCCTGCGGCACATCCATATTGTCATGCCTGTCTCTTGCAATACATCAAGTCGAAAATCGACCCTATGGGCGATGGCACAGGCAGCCCGGACGTCATCGTGTTCCCCATTCTGTGCCCCGAATGTCCTCTTGCGGTCTGGGAAACGGGAATAACGGATGAAATTGCTAATCGCATTTGCTCGGAACAGGATATGATACTTTGGGTGGGTAGTTGACAACCAGCTGTAGTGCAAGGTTATGCGCGCTGACTAATAGACCACTCATAGCGTCACCAGGAATTGCTGGACAGTGTTCCCCGTTTTTATTGCCCTAACAAGAGATGTTCGGCTCCTATTCCAAACAATGTAATAAACGCGAAAGAAGTCCATATTCAATGCGCTGTGTGCGACGCGGCAATATGCGTTTCTTGTCGAGCGTTATGGCACGAAAGTAGGTCATTGGTTGTACACTTTTTTGATGTACGTCTCTAAGCGATAATCATAGATCTGAGCTGTGAGGCTTACAAGGTACAGTTGAACCTTATGTTATCGATGTAATGCGCTGATTGTGCTGTGTGCTCGACGGATGTTGAAGGCTCTGCCCCCTGATGAGCGTTCTCCGGAGGATTTACAGACCTTGCAGCTCATGAGAGTGAGTATCGAACCTATTGCAATGGCAAGGCACTCATCCTCCGCAGACGAACAAATGGCGCCGCTGCCCACAGTGCAGATTCATCGTAGAATTGACTCACGGGTGTAATCACATCCGCTGTCGATGTGGAACGCAGTTCTGCTTCAAATGCGGTGGTAAGTCGTCTGTCTTCCTTGCTAAACGTACTGTACTAATACTGATGGCGGCTTTGACAACTTGAAAGCTAAATGGGACGCGAGGACAAATAAGTGTGGGAGGTCGAATCCCTCTTGCGACATGTGGGACGAAGACATGTTGCTAGCCGAAGAGGAGCGGCAACGTCACGAAGCCTTGCACCCGGCCTTACCGCACAATATACCCCATCCTCCTGGGCAAGCGTACCAACGACCGCCCGACACTGGCACTCGAGACTTGCGGTGGATGATGACACCCGGTGAGCAAGCTACTACAGTTCATATCAGCGGGACAATTCCGTAACTTGAAGCTTGAAAGTCGAGTCATACCGGGCAGATGTGTCACGGGCTCGCTCGTTCACATTCCACTGTTTCGCCGTCTCACCTCTCAAGTCCTCGGGCTCTGACACCGTTTATCCCGCTCTCGTTAGATGCATTCCAAACCGACCAGACGTTCACCAGAAGCATGGTCACCACCTTCAGCTGTGGATACTGCCCCGCCGGTCTTCGATCTCTCTGGGATCTCCGGTACCACCTCAACCACATAAAGCGCCATGCAGTGCATGCCTGCTGTGGGCGATTCTTCGAGAACGTAGACGAGCTGGAAGCGCACCTTCGGGCGAACGTCGTACACCGGGATACAGTCTACAGATAGAGGCCAAGTCTGTATTTTAGTGGCTTTCAAGTTCTTTTGAGATCCTCTGCGATTGTGAGATATGGAGCCTCCCTGCGTGTTCAAGTTCTTATGTTACGTTACATTACCAAGCCTCCGAGTCGTGTCATGATGATTAATTGCCACACAACGCGTGTGTGTACCCCTACACCTACCACCTACCACCTACCACCTACCCGTTAATCAGTCTGTGTCTAACAATTGTACAAACTCATCCAAAGTATGCCCCGGGCCCGTAGGGTTCCGTTTCCTTAAATTCTACAAGAAGGACTTTCCCTCGTCGGAAGAGATGGTCAGTCACGGTCTGGAATCTGGATCAAACAAGACCGTTCGGGGATCTGATACTGGCACTCCTTGAACGGAATGGGTTCTGCAGACTGACCTGTCACCTCTCGCACCCAAATTTAAACACATTTGACTGATATCAATATCGTACTTCTGCTCTTCTCTTCAGGTATTCTCTCGACTAGGTATGCGCGCGCGGAGGACGACCCAAGAGGGTGTGTAACCCTCCAAGACTTGCATCTAGATATCTGCACGGACACGGCTGAGTGGATGGAAGGAGCTCGCTTTGGCAGGTGGACGCTGCTGATATACTACAATTGCTTATTAATTATTAGTTATTGATTCCTTTCCTTTCCTTTCCTTTCCTTCGAAAGCACCAAGTCAGCCACGTAGGTAATACATAAGTATGAAGAACCAACACCACTGGCAACATCGACGACACTCAAACACCTCACACAGGCTCCTCGTCTCCAAACGGATCCTCTTCCTCCTCCTCCTCCTCCTCCTCCTCCTCCCTCACATCCCTCTCCCTCTCCTCCTCCCTCTCCCTCTCCTCCTCCCTCTCCCGGACCGACCTACCACTCAACCACCCCCACCCCCTTCCATCCGTCCTCCTCTCGCCCAAACCACAACTCCTCTCCCTCTCGCCCAAACCACAACTCCTCTCCCCCACCACATAACGCCCCGGCCCAGGCCCAGGCTTGCTCGCAAGACCAGCGTACCCCCTCTCCTTCCTCCTCTCTCTCTCTCTCTCCCTCCTCTCTCTCGCACGCTCATTCTGATTGTCATCCTCCCGTCCAACCTCATCCTCCCGTCCAACCTCATCCTCCCGTCCACCAACCCCACCAACCCTACCACCACCACCACCTCCTTTCTCCCTCTCACTCCTCTCCTCCCCCTTCCCCCTCTCACTCTCACTCTCACTCCTCACCTTGCCCTTTTCGTTCCTCTCCTTCTCCTTCTCCCTCTTCCCCTCCCCAAAAACCCCCAACCCCCTCCTCACAAGCCTCTCCATCCTCCTCCCCAGCCTCTCCAGCCTCTTCTTCCTATACGCATTACTTGGGAAAGGCGTCGGCGCCCCCCGGGCCGTCTCCAGCGCGCTCTCTATTTCGAGTTCGAGTGAGTGGAGGGATGAGTGGGAGGAGCGGGAGGAGTGGAGGGAGGAGTGGGAGGTGGTTGAATAGAAGGAGGGTGCGTCGGAGGAGATGTCGAGGCCGTCGGAAGAGGAGATGTCGAGGCCATCGGAGGAGACGTCGCACAAGCCATCAGACGAGGGTATCCCATCCTCCCACTCGCTCGACCTCGAATCAGCCAACTCCCCCTCGAAATCAAACGACCTCGGCAGCCTCAACGCGCGCTCCCTCTCCGCCTCGCTCGCTAAAAAGGCAGCGAACGCGCCGGGGGCGTTCCACCGTTCGATTGTCGTTTTCGGAGTGGGGTCGAGCGTGTAGGAGGGGGTCGATTGAGGGATCTGGGTGGAGAGGGATTTCTTCAGCTTTGATTTCGCCGTGGAAGAATTTGCCTCGGAAGCAGAACTTGAACAGGGATCCCAGTAACTCTCGTTCCCATAAACGTCAGGGACGGTATGCACAACCTGGATCCCCGGGCCCACAGAGCCCTGCGCGGCGAATACGAAGGGGACGTTGGAGGAGCCGCGACGGGGAGGAATGGGGAGGGTGTTTATTGTGATGTGGAGGCGCAGGGTTGGGGAGTGGTGCTAAGGAGGGGGGTGTTAGCTTGGTTGTTTGCGAGGAGGAAATGGGAGAGAGGAAGAGAGAGAGGGGGGAGAGGAAGAGAGGAAGAGAGGAAGAGAGGAAGAGACGTACGTAGATGATCCCGCGGTCGATCTCTGGTCCGTGCGGCCAGACATGGCCAATCGTAAAGTCGTCCTCGGCCTCCCACGTCCACTCTCCCCTTTCTCCATCTCCATCTCCATCTTCGTTCGAATTGGAGTCTTCGTCTTCTAGCATTGCAGGTAACGACGCGTCTTCGGTGGAGGTGGTGGTGGTGGTGTTGAAGGAGGAAGTGGTGGTGAAGGAGGAAGTGTTGAAGGCGGAAGTGGTATTGAAGGAGGAAGTGGCGAAGGAGCTAGACGGGTCGCAGAGGTCGCGAAAGAGCTTGCGGTCGCGCACGGAGGAGAGCTTGGCGTAGGTGGTGCCGTCTGGCTTCATCATGCCGGGGTGTTTGCTCTCTGGGTAGAGCGAGACGTCTTTGATGACTTGGAAGTAGTGTCCGGCCCATGTATTAGATGTAGACGTAGCACGGGCTTTGCCTTTGAACGAGGGGGCTTCGACGTCGGATGCGAAGAGAAAAAGTATGAGCTTGTGCAGATGGCGAAAGGTATAGTTGTTCGGGATCTGCACGACGCGGTGTACGCCTCCTCTCGTCCTCCTCTGGGTATCACCATCGATTACAACCTGCATGCGGATAGGCGTGTGTCTGCTGAAGGAAGTGACTTTGGGCAGGTCGAGGGCGTACAGCGAGCGTTTGAGGCCAAAGGGGTTGGTGGGCGAGTCTGTGGGGGCAGAGTAGGGCGTGCGGAGGGCGTACGGGCTGGGAGTAGAGAAGAGGGTGGAGGTGCTGGGGCGGACCGGCGAGGAGACGGCGAGGCGGGGCCGGCGAGTGGGGGGAGAGGACGATTCGGGGGTGTCGTAGCTCTCGCGGGGGCGTTTGGACATCCTGGTAGAGTGTAATGAGGTGAGTATAGGGAATTGAGGTCGTTGGAATCGAGAGCAAGGAGACAGCGCCTAACCCTAACAGTGACGCGTTCAATCAACGAGACGGTCACGTGGTCGCGTTCTGCATCATCTCCTGAAGTTGCAGCACTCGGACAACGCTACCTCCGAGTCCATCCCCAGTACGCCCAACAGCTCCTCCCCCCTGAGAAGAAGATCACACTAGACATCGAGTTCGCAGCGACAGAAGGTGGAGACAGCGGCGGCCCGGTATCGACGTCGGCGAGGATATGTATGATGCAGAGAGGGTATTAATGGGGAGGGGTGACATGGAGCGAATCACGGTGCGTTCTTTGTCAGCCAGTGAACGACGCACCTCTTGTCTCTTCAATGCTGTCCCCATCGCACACGTTATGGCCCTCGCCACTCGCCACTCGCCACTCGCCTCTCACAACACACCCAGGCTACCCGGGCCGCGCTCTAATCAAACACTGGCCCCTCTCGCCACAGCTGCACTGAACCCACCACCTCCCACACCATGACCATCGATGGCAACAGCCTCTTGTGACTGCACGCGAGACGAGACGAATCAGCTGGCGCAAGGTCGAACGTGAGTCCTCCCGCGTCGTTATCGATTTATCTCTGACCAGACGTACAGTGAGGCTCAGAACGTGCCGACCCCCGAGTCTATGCATGAAGACCCCCGGACGATGAAGACGCCCAGAAGTCTACCTTGCACACACATGACCGGGACGGCGCAGAGGACGAGGAGGAGAGTTAGAGGACAACAATAAGGTGAGCGCATCCAACATCCCTCCCCGTCTCGCCTCCTCGCCTCCCATCGGCTTCACATCCCCCATCGACCTCACCAACAAGCACAAGTGCTCTCTCAGCTGGCACGCATCGACTTACACGGCTCAACGGATAGGGAGACGAGACTACGCGTTCGTCGCGGCCGCCGTCCTCTCTCAATCTCTCACTCCCTCGCCTTCGCTACTCTCGCCATCCAACGAGCCATTGCACAAGAACCATGAACTTCGAAGCACTACTACTACAGCACGCCGCGTAGGACGCTACGAAACCCTCCTCCCTCTCCAATCCCGACGACGGCGACGAGATCTCAAGACCCGGGATCGCTCGTTCGTTCACTACTCCCTCTCCCTCTACCGGCAAACGCCCTCGCTCGCCGTTACACCGTGCACTATCCCTCCACCCCTTCCCCTCCTTCCCCTCCTTCCTCTCCCTCCCCTCCTTCCCCTCCTTCCCCTCCTTCCCTTCCTTTCCTTCCCCTCCTTCCCCTCCGTCGTCCCGCGGTTCAAGGGGAGTGTGGAGAGGGGAGGGTTGGAACGAGGAGGTCTCGTTTCTTGTTGGCTGTTGGTGGTTGGTCGTGGGAGTGTGGAGGCGTGGTGGAGGCGTGGATGGGGAGTTTGGGAGTGGAGGCGTGGGTGGTGGAGGTGGGGGAGGAGGTGGAGGTGTGGGAGTTTGGGAGTGGGAAGGCGGGAGTTGGGAGTTTGGGTTCGAGCAGTTTGGGGACGAGCGGTTTGGCGGGTACAGGGAGCGAGTGAGGTAGAGAAGGACGGTGCGTGTTTAGTATTAACATTAGTCTTGTCCTTCGAGGACTGACACTCGACTTCACACCACCCGCCACACCTCGCCCACACCTCTCTCAACACCCTCGCCCCACCTCACGCATCCTCTCAACAGCCTCAAACGAACAACCCAAGCCCAAGCCCGCTCGAAGGGAACGAAGCCGCACGCACCACCAAACGCATACCGTCGTTCCATCTCCATCTCCCCCTTCCACGTCCACCCTCTCCCTTCACCTTTCACTCTCCACTCTCGACTCTCGACTCTCGACTCTCGCTTCACCCTCCACTCTCCCTTCCACCCATCACCCCTCTCGCTTCACCCTTCACTCTCGATTCTCCCTTCACCCTTCACCCTCTCCCTTGCACCTCTCCACCCTCCCTTCACTCTCGACTCTCCTCACCCTTCACTCTCGTATCCTGGTATTGGGTGTCGAGGAGCGGGTGCTTTGTTAGAAGGTGCGTGGCCTTCTTCCGAGTCGTGCGTTTGGGTGGATGGGGATGCACGCGTCGATGTCGAGTGCGATGTGGATGGTCGATGTCGAGTGCGTCGCTGTGGTCGATGTCGAGTGCTATGTGGCGGCTCGTCGTCGTCGGTTCGTTGGGCATGCACGGGGTGTTTGCGTTTTGCCTTGCGTGGACGTGGATGGATGGAGGCGGGTGTTGGTCTCAGGTGGGGATAGAGGTGAGTTCAGTCAGTTCGACGTCTCGTCTCGCGAGCAGGATCAGAGGGTGAGGTAAGAAGTTTGCGTTCGCGTGAGTAGCTCGTACGTACATGTAATAGCTAGCAGTAGCTTGATTCTCAATGAGATACGTTTGTCGACCTCCCTCGTGCGCGCAAGGGTCATTGCAAGTGAATGGGATGGTAAGTATACATACGAGACGAGTGTTAACTATTGAGATGTGACTGCGTGAGGTGACAACGGAATGGAGAGTACTAGTGAAGATGGAGGGTTAGGTAATGGTGGGATGATGGTGGGGTAATGGTAGGGTAAAGGTAGGGTAACCGTGGATTAATCATGGGTTAAAGGTGGGTTAACCGTCATATCGGTGTAGATTGTACTTTCAAGACTTAAATTGTTCACAGAGCTTCGTGAAACGATACGGTTCAGGTATGCGCGAAACACAAAGCAGTAATTCCATACCGTACGACACATTCGAGCTCGTCACTAAATCCGATACATGCATTCGAAACAACGACACGTAGTATACAACAAAGTCAAACGTACACTACACCACCCCTTCATCTTCTCCATCGCACAACCTCAACTCCTCCCTCTCCCTCATTGCACCCACTCACCCTACCATCCACATCCCCATCGACCAACCTCATAAGCAAAGGAACCCCACAAGTATACTGTACAGGGTAGGGAGTCGGGATAGGAGGTGGCGGTGGGGTTCGTGTTGGGTGTGGGGTTGTGGGTGTGGGATGTTGGATGTAGGATGTGGGATACGGAGATTGGAATACGGAGATTGATTATAGACGGAGATGGGAGGAGAGTGTGGTGGGGGATTTGGTTGCAGAGACGAAGATGGGATGGGAGAGTGGTTAGTGAAGTGGGAGGTGTCAGTGTGTGGATACTTACGGTCAAGTCCCGGGAGAAGGAGGTAGAGGCGAGGTTTTGCGAGAGATGGGGAGGTAGCGGGGATCTTGGTACGTATGCGGAGCCTGAGGAGAGTGTGTTCAAATCAGACTTTCAGTATCGAACTCGAAGATATCGAAGATTACTTACAAGATAGTCCTGGTAGAAACGAAACGAAGGGGATATCTTGAGAACCTTTGCGAGAGACGAGAGTGGATAGCGGGAATCTTGGTACTTGGTACGTATGGGGTGGACATTGCACTGTGTTTAGATCAGAAGTTCAGTATTGATTCTGATGACGTTAAGGGTAGTAGATACTTAAGAAGGAGTCCTTGGAGAAAGAACCAGAGGCGGTATCTTGAGGTGTAAGCGAACGGGAGACGAGTGTGAGTAGCGGGAATCTTGGTACGTATGCTGAAGACATTGCGCTGTGTAAAGAGCAGAAGTTCAGCATCGACGTCGAAGGTATTAAGATCATAAGTACTTACAGTATATCTTTAAGAGAACGAGACGAGAGCGGAATCTTGGTACGAATCTGGAGGAGAATGTGTTCAGATCAGGATTCCAGCATCGACGTCGAAGATATTAAAGGTCACTTACACGAAAGCCATGCCAGGAGACGAGCGGAGGTAGCGGGAATCTTGGTATGCGGTGGACACTGTGCTGCGTTTAAATCATAAGTTCAGCGTTGACATTGGAGAGAATAAGTACTTACGGTAGAGTAGAAATCAAGGCAATACCACGAGAACTATCGCGCGAGACGAGGATAGCGGAATCTTGATACGTATGCGGGGGACATTACTCTGTGCTTAAATCCGATGTTCAGCGTCGAAATCGAAGATATTGAAAGCCATGAACACTTACAGTAGCGTTCTGGGAGAAAGTAACAGAGGCGATATCTTGGCAGCCTTTGCGAGAGACGAGGGGGTAGCGGAATCTTGGTGCGTATGCGAAAGACATTGCGACAGGGTGTGTTCCAATCGAGAAGCGGAGACGGTATATTGACAACGTGTGAGGGGATCTTGGTACGAATGCGGTAGCCCGGGACATTGCGCTAGTTTGTTAAAGGGCGGCGCGGTGACCTTGGTCTCTTATATGCGTGGCCGTGAGTCGCCCTATCGTCTACTTGAACTAGTAAGTACTTCCGTTAATGTATTGGCACCAGAGATAACAGGTATAGAACGCACGATAAGTCCTCCATGTTATCTCACTGTCACCCCAAATCCCAATCGTTGCTTCATGAGTTGTGAGTCGCTGCGCTGACTCTTTCCTGGAAGTGAACGTGCTTTCCAATATCGAGAGAGGGACGTGTACCGGCACGGTATCTCAAGCATGCGACCAGCAGCATTAGATTCCTGGAGAGTGAGAGCGAATGTCAGCAATCTTCGTCATACAAGGTCGGGGCAGTCACGCACCAATCCACCGAAACTCTCGGCCAACGTCGTTCCCAATAGTTCTCTTCGTCAGGCTTCATGATTGAAAGATTGTGGGGAGTGCGAGAGAGTGATACACAGACAAGGACGAGGTGGTGGTTTGAAGAGGGATCCAGGAGTTTGGCCGCGATCGTCGAGTCGTCGATCGAGGTGGTCGATCGTTCCTGACCCTGAGATCAGACCTTCAAGTTGTCACTTCGCGTTAACCACTTCTTCCATCCGCACGCTCACCATCGCCTCACGCACCTTCTCCAATCTGTCATCGTCAGCCTGTTGTAAGGGATGCCTTGTAGAGCTGACACCAGCGCATTAGAAGGTATGATTTTATAAGGTCTGCGAGAGCATATACTGAGACGACTTGAACCACAGCTAAGTCGCCGGTCGTCACTATTGGGGTGAAGCCTGCCCGCACTCTCAAGAGATCAGGAATCACAGCGGTCCGCGAGTAGGGTGAGGAGAACGAGGGGCCAATATACATGAGCTGGGACAGACAGCATTGAACAGGTGAGTGCTCAATGCTGTCAAAACTGACAACTCAGTCGATCTCGGACTCGAACTTAGGGCTGAGCTATGGTGACAACGCACAGGTTCGCAGAGAAGAACAAGGGCACAGGTGGGATACGGCAATGTAATTTATATTGGTCTTCTACCTGCCAGCCTCCGCCACACTTCCTCCGAGCCATCCTGTATCTCCTTCCGCTTAGTCGTTTCTCTTTCGCGAAGGCCACATTCGCTCGTAATACAATGGCGCGGCATAGAGAAAAAAGGGGAAATGTTAGCATGAAGGAATGTTGGGACGGATTTAACGCAAGGTACGTCGTTGCTGTCACCGTCAAGTGCCTGTCGTACTAACTGTTACCTTACCGTGCACTCCCTGCGGGGAATAACCCAAGATTGCTGCTAACGACATGCGGTCTCGTTCGTTGTACGATGGGGCTCCGCCCCTGAGCTCAATCTCGTACAATCCGAGGTTACAACAAGCGTGTTGGAGTGCTGTAGGAGACTCCGTGACTCAGGCATTAACAGACTATCCGCTTCGTTGAGCTGATAACCCTTGCGGCGAGAGGTAAGTTCCTGCATATTGGGTTATCATACGCGGTAGTAATGTCGAACATGTAACAATACGTAGAATCACACACAGTTTGTCTGTTTGGCCATTAATCCATCAGCCCACTCGAGTACATCATTCCATGATCAGACTCTGGAGACGAACCGAGTGTGAAGTTCAATAAACATACAAGTGAGAAGTCCGGAGGATCTCGTGTCTAGTAGCACTGCACACATGTAATCGTGTACAGAAGGCTCAAAGTATCCGGTTTGCCTGAGACAGATTCATGCGTACTTTAGATGTACTCGATCGGAGGATAGCAGCGAATACGAGGAACTAATATTCAATTATTACGGCTAGCTACTGAACATGGGGGAAATATCTAAGAGTACGCGCAGTGCGAGCATATGTTCGCGCCCTCGGTAGCAGCCCGGGCATGATCAAACCTTCAAATCCGCCAGAATCAGCAATTGGTTCACGGTTTGGAGAGTCAATAACGAACCTGATATTGCAGAGTCTCGGCATACGAGGCGTTTGCATACCCTCGCACCGCCCCGACATACGGTCGTAATCTTCCCGTAACCCGCGAACGTGTGTGTCACTAATGTAGCTGAATGAAAGGACTCAGCATTCGTCATAACAGGGTAAAAAGCAATAACTCACTTGACACTCAGGAGCATAATCTCTCCCTGGGAGGCAAACATTCTCCTTCGCGAGATACAACGTAGGAGCCTGGTTTACCCGTCCCGAAGGTTCGTGTAGAGGGTGAAAAAGGTACATCTATGTGCAATAGGGTCGACATTAGCAAGAATCCGCTGTGACATAACTACAGGAAGACTTACCGAATTTGTTGCAAATCCACATGGTGACGTATTGCAGCAGTTCTCAACATGTCAGATACCTGCACAAGGAACAGTCAGCAGGCGTCGCGTTATAGATTAAAGGGAAAAAACATACCTGAAATGTACGAGCATAATCTCCCCATGCGATAAGTCGTTCGGTCTCGGCGTGGTCCAGCGTACGAGCATAGTCTCCCCGTCCCGAAGGTGCGTGGAGTCCGCGAGTGGGGGCTACCTATACGGGAGATAGAAGGACGGTCAGCGTGGTTAAGTCATGTAAATGGACGTGGGAACTTACGTGTGAGGGGCCGAGTTAACGGGATGGTGGACGAGAGTGGAGACTCTACTGCGAGCATGAGTTAGGCGTGCATGACAACAGAGTAGATAGTATTCACTCACGGCGACAGACTGAACACTCGACGCTCATGGGTCGCACGGCTCTGTGCGGACGTGGTGCGGATGTGAGGGGCCGCCTGACGAGAGAGCAGAGGGGAATCAGTACATGTGCAAGGCGGTAAACATATATAACATAACATACCTTCGAGCAGTCACACGGCATGGTGTGGGGCAGACGGTAGGGCAGGTGGCGTGAGCGAGCAGATGAGGGCGAGGAGTGAGAAGGGAGAAAGGATGGGGGCGGGGGGTGAGAAGAGAGCAGAGATGAAGGACCTCATCACCTTCCGTCGCCCTTTTATACACTTTCCGGACAGGGAGACGCCCTCGACCCGATGACGCATCATCGGAGAGGTGAGCCATGTGCAGCAGCTTGTTTAAATGTCAGAGTTCTCCCTCGGATCCTCGAATCGTCGGTGGCCGCCCTCGATCTCCTGCAATATCCGAGAGGCGCGCTCGAGCCCCAGTTTCATGTCTTCCCAGCTCAACGTCTGCTGCAGTCTCATTAATTCTCCTATACGAGTTAGGGATTTCGACGATCCGAATGACGGAAAATGAAAGTCCCATACCTTGGGTTTGAAGCGCCACCCTCAAATGTCAGGTCGCTCTCTGCGCCCGTTGACAATTTGACGTATCTCGAGCGCGATGCGCTCCTCGCAATCCAGGCCGAGCAGCATCGTCGTTGGGTATGCCATGCAGCTACTTACAGCTTGCGGGGAAGCTTTCTGGAATGGGATGCGCCGCTCGAGGTCGGCTTGTGGGTCAGAAGTCGAAGTTGCAGACTGTGATGCGTTAGTAACGTGACTACCGTGTTTAATGTGATTGAGTTCACATACACACGCCACTCGTGCTTCTGTGTAGGATCTCTCGTCCGACCACTGATAAGGATAGGAAGCATCTATACGAGATAATAAGTTCTCGTTCTCCGTAGGAAAATCAAAACAAATAGAAGGGCTACTCACCATCATGCTATGTTTATCGCAAGCACACTCACAATTGCGAATTTCTCCACCAAATCTACAATATGAGGCAGACATTTCTAACTCTGAGAGAGATCCGGATAAGACGAGACTTACGAATAAGAACGGCAACTCGCTCAGCTCAGCGTCGGCATGTCATTCCGAGTCAGTAGCACGTCCATCAACCTGCGAATTTTCCATAACCCGATACCATGCTGCTGGGCTCATGTCTATGCGCAAATGAACCCTGTGCTTGGGATCGAGGGTGCTCTATGTCGACCTCTTGCGGAGAACGCGCATTTTGACAATTAAGCCTGTAGCAGCAAGAAAACTCTATGTTAGTACAACTGGGCCTAGCCCTTTGTTCAAAGATGGTCCTGAAGGCTCACGTGAGCTCGTTTATACCCCAGCTATTGGGTGCACGCGCCTCCAGTGATCATCAGCACTGAGTTTGGTGAATGGAACCTGTCAGTGTCTTCCTGGGTACCTCACTGAAGGTACGCGGATCATCGCCCCAAGAACCTGTCAGCGAAGATACATCTTGGTTATCTTGAGCGTGTTCACCCACAGACTATGCACAACCTATTCCTATACTTAGCTTCACGTGAGCTTGTTGACTCGGACTCGGAGTTGATGAACGTTGATTGACAAGCCGAACACTTACAGACTGATGGTCGATGACGATGATCGTCGATATTGCATATTTAGTGCACCAAGTCGATATCGAGACTACCGCGAGCGCGAGCTCGAGAAGCCACGAACTTGCAGCAGGATACGACGATAAAACATGACTCTTGGTATCCTATTGAGACTTCGGACAGTAGAGGTAAGTGTGGGAAGCGGGCCTGAGTCAGCCTAGGCCTAGTACATGTTAGTGATATAGAGTTGCGTTGAACATAAAAGCTAATGAACCTCAGGCTATGTTGAAAGAACACTTGATTCGGAGATCGGAGCGGCGACGTATGATGAACTATAGTGCATATGCATCATGATCGTGAGTTAGAGTTAAGCATTACGCACATCATGAGGGACGTACCCTCAAAGTTTTATCCTTGGATTCTTCATTCCCTGCGTTTTGACAGTAGTAGCTTCGTATATATCTTCTTCGAATAATTGGTTATTGCTCTACTATGCTCGTCAGTCTCCACTTCGAAATTCGAGGGTGCTCTGTGTCGTTGCAAATATGACTTAATTGTGGAAGGGAAGCTCAAGCCGGAGACCTCGCCTTCGGTGTCCCGCGAGATCTGTTGACATAAGTTTGTGGTGCAATGTTAGTGAAACGACTGTACTTAATCTGATTGGGTTCATGCACCAATACTCCTCGTGCTTCTCACGAGGATCTCTCTGGAGCAGATTGATTACATTTACTATTTGGAGGCTCAGATTGGAACATAAGTGCTCGTACGCGTTGGAGAGATTTCCGACGAATAAAACCAGTACTTACTGACTTTGCCGTGCTATTTTTGTATGTATTTCCGCTACTACTGTACTCTTTAGTGGTCTACAGAGGCATGATCGTAACGTCAGTGCTGTTAAGCTTGCGCGAGTCAAAGTACGGCCTACCTGCCTCTTCCTCTTCGTTCCGCGCATGTCAGACGGCCTGGCTCAGTACCTTAACACTGGATATGAGCTGGTCTGGGCATGGGGCACGCCACACTGGATTGAATGTTCTGCAGCTCGGATATGATGCGAACATTCCGGGTTTACAGAGGTGTACTCTCGCGATGCACGTACATCAACATTTCTGGGGGCGCACGTGAGTTTGTTTACACTCCGGAACGTCCAGACACGTATACTAACCTTCCATGCATTCGAAGGCTATCGGATCTGATATTATAGGGTTTGATGATCATTAACAGAACACACCTGGCTGAGTATCTCATTAACGACGTTCCCATCGTCTTCTCCAAAGTCTGGCAGCGGGAATGATTCTCGTTTAGTCTTGCAAGCCTTCAACAAATCACTTCAGAGCAGTTGTTTGCCTATTTCATGATTGCACGTGAGTTCGTTGAACTGATCTGAAGTGATGGGAACGGGCTCACTTACTCGCAAATGGTTAAACGAGATGATGATCACCGGGGTTGTGCACCATACGCATTGTGCAGATACCTTGTCCCCGCCGGTGCGGTGCAAACTGCTCATACAGTGCAGTCATGGTATCTGAATTTAATGATGCACTCGTTTCCGAATCATGCTGAGTCCAAAAAACATACCGTGGCAGCACCCAGCGAGAGGACTCGTTGTGATCTGATATCGACTTCGGCTTGCCTGGCGCATGTCAGCCTACGAGGGTGAACTCTGGACCTCAAGATATGTCTGGGCTATAATTAGTATCCGTCAGTATAAAATTCGTGCATCATAGCCACACACCTGAGGTTCCGCGTTGTGATATCCCCGCCATTGACACAAGGCGAGCTTCAAGTCGAAGGTGATTCCACCACGGAAGAGGCTGGAACATCGTTGATTCAGCGTATCTAACAGATCGGGTAAGCAAGGGAGAAGCTTCATCGTGGGATCCCAACGAGTAGTAAACGATCGAGTCCATGCGGGTGTAATCAGCTAACAATTTGATAGAGTTTGCGAGGTGGATGACGTTCTCCGGCCACTGATGACCAACACCATGCTCGATAAACAAGCTTACCGGGGTGATACTGGGACACTTCAACGCGTACAGAGTATACTATGAGTGGAATGAGACATGAAAACGACTCGAAAGCGACTCTAAAAATCGAAAGCTTACCTTGCAAGCTTAGGATTCTGCGAACAGTTGTCGACCTTGGCTTTGATTGCAGATCTAATAACTCACAGTGGATACTCGCCAATATCGATCGCGAGGCGTGGACACCATTGGAGGTCACTTAGCGCCACAGATGAGTTTCTGACGTAGAGAAACACCTGTCAATCAAAGTATTTCGGGGGCGGCGGGGGCTTGCTACGAATACTCACTACGAGCCTGGGCCATACTCATCACATCCAACTCGGTATTCTGTGGTTCGGAGGGTTCTGAAGCAGACTTCTCGGTAAGCTGACTTTACTATTTCGGAAGGCCTCAAACGAACTTACCATATGCAACCAGGGCACTAGATGAGCTATCTCGGCATGAGTCGGACTTTGCGGAATGGGAAACACCAATATTGAGGAAGTGGGGAAACATAGATCCTGTCAAACGTGTACTGCAGTCTCGCAGCAGTTTCGAGATGCTACGGCAGCGACTAGACTAGTATGTCACATTTAAACATGAGTTTGAAAGAGAAGAAAACATAAAACATACCGTCTGTACCAGTACCCAATCGTTTGATCGATGCAAAACCTATTTTATAGCACGTGAGTCCGTTGAACGAAAAGAGAATTTACAAATCATACTCACTGTCAGCGATGTAGGCACCCATCGGCGTAAGAACCCAGCATCTGAGGCTTCGAATTCAGAGCTGCTTCGTCACTTGTTGTGCGACGTGCGTGGCGCATACGGTCTCAACTATAGCACATGAACTGCTCGACTCGGTGTGCTACTCGTGGTTGTCGATTCCATTCTCTCGGAATCTCTGCCGTGGAGTTTGAAGCTTAAATGGAAGGACAGCCGTCTGTCAACGCACCCTTCGTAATGTCGCTGTAGTGCGGCCGGCGGCCGCACATCCAATGCTGCCGGTACCTATCGAAAATGGGCTCTCTACATCCGGCTTATGCAGCGCAGCAGCGGTCGTCGATTAAATTTATTCGATGACCTCCTATATTTAGGCATTAATCAGTTTGTTCGCTCTGGCAGTCGCCACACTAAACGAGGTTGCTTGTAGCTATTCGGTGCGATGGCGCGTTAGTATCGGCTGAGTCTGCGAGTGCGGTGTCTCAGACATGTTAACGAACCGTGCAATCCTGAGTTAGAAGTCGTTCTGAAATAAGAGTAGTAATGCTAAATAAAAGACGTGTTAGCCTAACTTTGACTCCGAATTGCGACACTAGTTACGAACCATGCATCCCGACCTGATGCGCATATAACCAGTCTGAGGCCTCTATCCCAGACTTTAATAGAAATAAATCATCGGCAAGGCATTCGACATATCGGCCAGCTAATACTTACAGTAGATGTACCCAGTATCGCTGAGCTCTGTGGTAGTCCAGCGAAGACTTGCGGACGTCGAAACAACTGTCTGATACAGGGCTCGGCGCGATTATGAATCTCAAGATCGTCGACAGGCCAGACATAGCTCTCGAGGCGGAGGGTACCTCAGCTTCTGACGTTTGAAGTTCCTGTAAGTACTCACCAGAAGCCTGCATGTAGCTAGACAATTCATGGTGAATGGGAAGGGGCACCTGAGTGACGAATCTTGAGCAACGATGAGTCGTTTCACTTCCCAACAATCCCCACATTGTAGAGAATGCGCAGAACCAGTGTTGATAGGTCATCACAAGGGAACAGTCGTATGGAGGGTCCGTTCTTCGGGCTGTACCACTGGGTGGATCTGAGTTGTCACGGCGCACGTTGAGCGAGCTGGTGTGGGGAACATCGAAGTGTCTGATTGGAGAACACGGTGTCGTGGAGGTACACTAGCCTATCCGAGAGCAGTAGTCTAAATAGAGTGGCCACCATGCTACGACATGATACTTAAGTATAGCATTAAGAAGCTGGTAGCGTGGACTCACAAATAACAAGTGACCTCTTTCGACATCTTCCGACCCGACCACCCCTTTGCCTTTGCTACCCAAGCGACCGCCCCAGATTCGTCCCTCGTATGCCGGCCGGCTGAATTTTGAGTGTGATGTCGATAAGAGCCCATTGCGCGAGAGCAGAGAGTGGCAGAACGAGAAAGACAAACATTCGGCACATCTCCGGAAACAGGAATGATTAGATCGGACGCCCGTGATTGCTACTTGTCATGGTGCCCTCGAGGTCGAAAACAACATCGTTATAGGCTGGGTCAAATGATAGCCACCGGTGGTTGAGAATGAAGTAAATTAGTCCATGTACCAACTCCACGCTGACGGAGACATGGTGCGCCTTCGGCACACCGCTTCGTTCATCAAATACATTACCAGTTGAGTCCACCATAATCTCATGTTCGTTCTAATCTTATCCTCGCGTGCTCCCATGAACAGAATATACATATGAATGGGTGTTAAATACCTGATTATCCACATCCACGAATGCATGTCGTCCCAATTGGCTGATATGAATAAAGAATGGATCGGAAGTTGAACTCGAAGCGCATACATCCTACGAGTGATAGCATACGCAGTCTCACCTCTAGTTGTGCGCACAGAGCATACGTGCTAGGAATAGTAATCTGGTGATATCAAACAGTTAAAAGGGGATCTCAGGATATAATAAACGAAGAATAAGGTTGCGTCAATACGAGGGAGAACTGTGTTGAACGGCTCACGTTCAGTGCATGACCGAGCGATCCACATCAAAGTTTCTAGACGTACCGAACTGATACCCTCCGCAAATCCAGGTAAAGCTCGATCCCGATGTGTGAGCATCCATTCATGGAGAATTTTACACAACCGAACCCTCGATATTATTCAGTCTCGAGAGGGCTCGGTCCAGACTTCCATTGAAAGTAATGTCAGAGACTTCAAGCAAATATATGCAGCTGGCTCACCTGGGGTCCCATCACGCCCACGACTGCATACCAAATGCACATTCCGCGTCGTTCTTCCTAACTGCTACAGACTTACAGCCATTAACATTAAATCAGTCACGATGCACCAGAGATGGCTTGGCCTTCGTGAAAGCACTAAGTGTTAGCAGACTCACAATGTAAATGATCCGACGCAGTGCTCGAGAGGTGCGTGATGAAAGGATCGGAATGGTGCGTGATGTGAGCCACATGGGGCACGTGCGGTTTTGTTGACAGGTCTCCTAGCTTTGACGTAGCCACATCTAGACCACAGAAGGGCGCGAATCATTCAGAGAACTTTAGAAACTTAGTAAACAGTATTCAACGCAACTTTCTTGTAATCTCTGCACTATTTTACTTGCCACCCTCGAATGACCCGAGCGCAAGCCTATATTCTCCATGACAAGTGTATAAAGCTAAAAAGATTATGAACAAGCCGAGTTACAAGCATTGTGATGAGATTAGGCGGATTGAGTTACTCACAATCAGGCGCACTTCTGTGCTTAGTGTCGTTGAGAATGCTCCAAGCGATTCATCGCCCTCAATTGGTCTCGTCGTCGATACTAGCCCTATTGCGGGTACACGCAGATCAATCAAGATTCGACGTCACAGTAAACGGTCAACGGAGCAACTCACCGGAGCGCGCGATTACATACCATGCGTAGTTCAGCTTCTCCTCCACGTGAAGTGGCGGGAATTGTCATACGCAATTCATTGAGGGGCCTTTGAAGCCGGGTCGTCTGTCTGCACCGAGACCACGAACTCCAAGTGTCGCAGCAGGGCTGCCGTTCAGGCCCCGCTACATTTAATAAAATGATTAGCTGTACGCCAAGTATTAGCCGTATTCACATTCGGAATAAGCATCGTGATACTTACAGGTGTGTCTAATTTCATGCCGAAGTGCTCTGGAGGCTGCTCCGGATCCTGCTCGTAGCCGTTGGCCCGGCAGTGTTTGAAGGCGGCCTTCGGCCAGCTGCGTCGTTGGCCCGTGTGTTCCATCGCACATACGCAGCCAGATCTGAACTGATCCCGCACGCCCAGTAAGTAATTAGACGTCACACTCGATACAGAAATGAGTGCTGTGGGACCACTCACCGCCGGGAAGCATGCTTCCGTGCATGGTGTCGCCCTGTCTCGTACCCACGTGAAGTATCGGGCATCGCAACACAGCCTTTGTGCATACCGCTAGATCTACATCAATAGCGCAAACATACCTTTCTGAGGTACGAGTCTGGCTGCCGTGCGCATATCTCTGTGTTAAAATTGCATTGTTTATCGTATGCGTCAACGTGAGTGGCATTTATTAGTAAACAGAGAGTGGCACTCACCGGTTTCTCTGACATACTCACAATCTCTATCACTCACGGCCTCCGAGTGTACGGACCCAGGAAGCACCTCTGTGGCAGGTGACCTGGAATGGTGCTTGGGATGGTCTCGAGCTTCCTTCCGCAGGAGGATCTTGGCGCGATCCTCCGAGTGGTACCAATGTTAACTGCGTAGCCTGCACGAAATAGTTAGTTAAAGTTTCCTGCTTATTAGTACTATAAATTCCCATACCTTTGGAAGAGCTGCCGTTTGCGCGTTTTGGTCGATGTCATATTTCACGATATGACGGTTGAGTGTCAGCGTGATGCAACACTTGATGCCGGCCTTTGGCCGAGAGCGTCAAAGCTTTCGCCTGCCTTTTTCGTTACGGCGGCTGTCCATATTTGGCCGAATCTTATCTTACAATTGAACGCCCATGATCTCGATGTTATCTAAGAGCAACTTGTTGCTCCTCCAAGTGAGTTTCCTGTCATCCTCGCCCATGAACTTAATCTAATGGGATCTCATCAGTAAGAAGTGCATAATGAAGCTGCATCGGGAATGTCTAGCCTTGTCACTTTTTCCATAGGTATGTGTTTTGTATCTTCGCCACCTTCAAGTTCAGCTATGCCTAAAGAACAGAATCAACGCGTGTGAGGTGTTCATGAACAATGTTCTCGCTTTTATGTTTAAATATTAAGTCTCATGTCATGTTATGCTATTCTACCTCTGAGATATAACACAACGGATTTATGTTGAGCTCATTTCAATTATTTAGAGTTTAATCAAACCGGGCTTCCCGTTCAATCACACAAGACGAAGCAGCATTGATGTCAGAAAGTAAATTCGCAATCAAACCTATCGAAAACGCCGCCAAAGGATCCTCACGCATCACAAGTCAAAAAAAATTCAGAGCTCGGGAAAGGGGGCCGAATCGACACTTTGTGTCGGCCCAGCCCTCCTTCCCAAACTCTGAATTGTTTCGGTGCAAGCCCGTCTCCCCCCTTGTCCCCTCCAGAACTTACTCTCATACCCCCACCACCCTGGTCAGCAACCAGTGCAGTTCTCCGCCATCGACAATGTTTCCCGCCTACAAGTTGGCATTGGCTATCCGCAGGTGAGCATTTTATCCTAGCTTGTGAGAGCATTTAGCCTCAGCATTGTGCGGTCGAAGACCGCGGTGCTTCCTGTGGGCACGTCAGCTATCGACTTACGCCTTCCGCAAGCGAGAATCGGTGGCACGACGAGCTTCTTGCACGGCTCTCGCGATAGTTGCAGGCCACCTGTTATAGCATCAGTCGCTGAACAAAGCCATTTTAGGACCCAATTGGCTACTTGCCATACTCCCTGACGCGTAGTGTGCGTGTTCGAGTCGTTGTATGCGCAATGAAAACGACGGTGCGTACTGAATTCATGTCGTAACGCGTCGAGCACCCCATTTTGACACGTTTAGGATAGGTTGGCCCAGTGGTCGCCAAAGGCGACGTAGATCAACGCGCAAAGGGACAGGCAGCCGTTTTTCAAAGGTAGAAAATATTTTCATTCACGCCAGATCTACACTCACATGCATATAACTAGCAACTACTCGACTTCAAACCTCCTCCCTCCCATCTTCGCAGCCAACGCACTGTGCAATTTGTAAGTTAAATTCATAATTGAGACTCAGTACAAAATGAGATACTTACCACCCGTTCACCTCAGCTTATCATTTTGAGACACTCGAGAGGCGAAGTTCCTCCGAGATCGACGCCCGACGCCTGATGCCCGACGCCCGACGTTCGACTCCCGACCCGTCTTATACGCACCAGAGTACTGCTCGTTCACGAGCAGTCACGCCCAGTAGGGCATCATCTCGTCTTAGCAGGTTATATGCGCCAGCAGCCACGCCCCTGACTTGCACTCGCTCGCGGCTTCTTCGACGCGCCCTCCTGACCGCATACATGAACCTAGCCATCAGTCCTATTGCCCCAGCCATCGCCATAAGCTCTCTCGGCCTTGACGCCATATATCGCCGTCCGGCGACCGAGGTATCCTTGAAGGTATGTTCTTCGCCTAACTTCTAATCGAGTACACGACCTAATAGATTGATATGTTAGTTATTTTTTTTGCGATCACTCCCTTCGATGGTCAGACAGCGTCGCTGCAATAGGTCGTTGCCCAGGGACTCCCCTGCCCTCGCCCGGTCTGTATACTCTACCCAGGCCTCCTTGCCGCAGCCCATCGCGTCGACACGACGTATCGCCTTCCCGCAAACCGCACCCGGGTGCCCGATATTTCTATACCCCCACAGCACCATCATACAACCCTCCCCTCCCTTTGCACCCTCCTCCGCAAGTTTAACCCCGGATTTCGACGTCCCGCGACAGGGGTCCTGCTGCTCAGACTACGCCAGGCCGTCAAGCACCTGATTCAAGAAGGTTAGTCCAACTTTCTAGGCTTACACGAGTATGCACGCACCTAATACAAGTCCCTAAAGCCCCCATCAAGCCTTGACACGACATATCGCCGTCCCGCGAACCGGGTCTCGGTGCTGTGAAGCAGCGCATCCGTCTTGCTGTCCCTCGAAGCCCCTCGCGAGCACTTGTAGGTGTCGCCGTTTCGCGTTGACACTATGGATCGACGTCCCGCGACCGGGTCACGTCGTCGACGTCTCGGAGTCACATGCGCTTGTTCCTTGGTCAGTCTAGCATCGATTCTCCACAACCGTCGAAACCAGAAACCTGGTATCTAATTCGTGAAGGTTAGTCTTCGCTTCTAAGCTTAAAGAGGTACACACGCACCTAATACCAGTCAATAAAGCCGCTGTCAAGCCTCGACGCAACGTATCGACGTCCCGCGAACCGGGTGTCGGTGCTGCGAAGCAGCACATCCACCTCGCTGTCCCTCGAAGCACTTCACATGCACTTGGTGCGGTCACCGTTACGTCTTGACGCAATGGATCGAGTTCCCGCGACCGGGGTCTTGGTGTCGATGCCTTGGCGGTCGTCTTGCACGCATCAGGTACGTTCGTCCCCTCGTTGATCTTGTGTCGAGCCTAACGGAACCTCGTTAGCAGCTCTAGCACCCTCCCCACACCCTCCTCACCTCCCCTATACGATCCTGCTCGTTTACACGCCTCGTCGATGCCCCGAATAGGTCTGAACGCTATGGATCGACGTCCCGCGACCGGGGTCACGTCGTCGAAGCCTTAGCCGCAGTCTGGCACCCACGGGGTGCGTTTGTACCTTCGTCGATCTTCGATCGACTCCCGACAAGCCCTGGTCCGCGGTTCTAACACCTTCCTTACCCTCGCCATATCACTCTGCCCATTTGCACCTATCGTCCACGCCCCCGACACGACGTTGACTATATGGATCGCCTTCCGGCGAGCAGGGTCCCTTCGCCGACGTGTTAGCGATCTTGGATGGGCTCAGGTATGTCGTATATTCCTCGATCTTGCATCCATCACTAACGAGCCTCTTGTAGACGTACGCTGTCGTTCCCTTGCTCGTGCGAAGTGGTGCGGGCCGTTTGGATACTCTGAGGAGATTACAAGGTGAGTCAGCCTCTGTTCGAGCATGATGGAGTGAATACTCACTATGTTGCGGTGCTGCTGCTGCGCAGCAGCAGCCTCCCTGGCCTCCCGCGGCCTCTCTTTCCTCATGCGGTCGCTTCGTGGAGTTCTGGTGAGTTCCCATGACCTTCGGTAATCGCAACGTCGTTAACTGAGTGTTGTAGCGGCTTGTGCAAGCCTTATCGCGCTGATATCGATTGGGCGTTCGCGTGGGACTTCTGGGAATATAGTGAGTAGGGTTGGCTTCTCTAGAGTTAAAAACGACTTACTGAACGTGTATTTCGACTTGGAGCGTGATTTTAATGCATTCTAAGCTGTTTGGGACACTCAATAGCCGTTGTAAGTTGTCTGCGTACTGTAAAGACTCGGATGCATAAAACTCACCAAAATTGCCTTTTTAGGCAATCTCGCGACCACTCCTCCTCCTGCGTAAGTCCGCCTCCCGACTTCTCCCCGACCCATTCCCCTCGCTGACATACGAATTCCAACAGAACATACGACCCGATCTAGCGACACAGTACGTGAGTTTCCGAGCAGAGAAGCGTACAGTCGCATGAGCGCGCTGTACGTTTCTTACTGCTCTTACATTCTCCCTATCTAGCGTAATTATTCTAGTCTGTAATGTAACGACTCACCGGTGAACCCTGTCATTTTGATTTGACGATAAGCGCGCGTGCATTGAGACTTGAGTGCGTGAGTGAGTGGTGAGAGTAAGAGAGGCGGCGTGGGTGGTTAAGGCAAGGGGCGAGGCGCTCAGACCGTGAGTGATGGCATCGAACGAGATATAATCGAAATAGCTGTGAAGGGTGTTGCTAGTAAGTCAAGCAGCGTCCCTCTCCTTCTCCCTCTTCCCCTCCCCAAAAACCCCCAACCCCCTCCTCACAAGCCTCTCCATCCTCCTCCCCAGCCTCTCCAGCCTCTTCTTCCTATACGCATTACTCGGGAAAGGCGTCGGCGCCCCCCGGGCCGTCTCCAGCGCGGTCTCTAGTTCGAGTTCTAGTGAGTGCAGGGATGAGTGGGAGGAGGAGTGCAGGGAGTGGAGGGAGGAGTGCAGGGAGGAGTGGAGGGAGGTGGTTGAATAGAAGGAGGCTGCGTCGGAGGAGATGTCGACGTCGGAAGAGAGATCCAGCCCGTCAGACGACGGGATAACAAGTGCACCAGCACTCAAATCCGCCCAGTCCCCCTCCCCCTCGCTCAAACTCGCATCCAACCCCGACCGAGCATCCAACCTCGAATCAGCCAACTCCCCCTCGAAATCAAACGACCTCGGCAGCCTCAACGCCCGCTCCCTCTCCGCCTCGCTCGCTAAAAAGGCAGCGAACGCGTCGGGGGCGTTCCACCGTTCGATTGTCGTTCGAGGGATCGTGTCGGTTGTCGTTTGAGGGATCGTGTCGAGGGATGAGGACTTCGCCTTTGATTTCGCTTTCGAGTTTGCCGTCGAAGATTTTGCCGTCTCAAAACCCGACTCGGAGGGATCCCAATAACTCTCGTTCCCATAAACGTCAGGCACACAATGCACGACCTGTATCCCCGGGCCCACAGAGCCCTGCGCGGCGAATACGAAGGGGACGTTGGAGGAGCCGCGACGGGGAGGGATGGGGAGGGTGTTTATTGTGATGTGGAGGCGCAGGGTTGGGGAGTGGTGCTAAGGAGGGGGTGTTAGCTTGGTTGTTTGCGAGGAGGAAATGGGAGAGAGGAAGAGAGAGAGGGGGGAGAGGAAGGAGAGAGGAAGAGAGGGAGAGGAAGAGACGTACGTAGATGATCCCGCGGTCGATCTCTGGTCCGTGCGGCCAGACATGTCCAATCGTAAAGTCGTCCTCGGCCTCCCACGTCCACTCCTCCCTTTCTCCCCTTTCTCCATCTCCATCTCCATCCTCGTTCGAATTAGAGTCTTCGTCTTCTAGCATTGCAGGCAACGATGCGTCCTCGGTGGTGGTGGTGTTGAAGGCGGAGGAGGTGTTGAAGGGAGAAGGATCACAGAGATCGCGAAAGAGCTTGCGATCGCGCACGGAGGAGAGCTTGGCGTAGGTGGTGCCGTCTGGCTTCATTATGCCGGGGTGTTTGCTCTCTGGGTAGAGCGAGACGTCTTTGAGGACTTGGAAGTAGTGTCCGGCCCACGTGGAGGTAGATGTAGACGTAGATGTAGACGGAGCACGCGCTTTGCCTTTGGACGAGGGGGTGTCGATATCGGACGCAAAGAGAAAAAGGATGAGCTTGTGCAGATGGCGAAAGGTATAATTATTCGGGATCTGCACGACGCGGTATACACCTCCCCTGGTCCTCCTCTGGGTATCACCATCGATTACAACCTGCATGCGGATAGGCGTGTGTTTGCTGAAGGAGGAGACTTTGGGCAGGTCGAGGGCGTACAGCGAGCGTTTGAGGCCAAAGGGGTTGGTGGGCGAGTCTGTGGGGGCAGAGTAGGGCGTGCGGAGGGCGTAGGGGCTGGGAGTAGAGAAGAGGGTGGGGGTGCTCGGGCGGACCGGTGAGGAGACGGCGAGGCGGGGCCGGCGAGTGGGGGGAGAGGACGATTCAGGGGTGTCGTAGCTGTTGCGGGGGCGTTTAGACATCCTGGTAGAGTGTAATGAGGTGAGTAGGGAATTGAGGTCGTTGGAATCGAGAGCAAGGAGACAGCGCCTAAGCCTAACAGTGACGCGTCCAATCAACGAAACGATCACGTGGTCGCGTTCTGCCCTTGCAGCAATCAGACGACGCTGCCTCCGAGTCCATCGCCAGTGCGCCCAACAGCTCCTCCCCCCTGAGAATAAGTTCGCACTAGACGTCAAGCTCGCAGCGAGAGAAGGTGGAGATAGCGGCGGCCCGGTATCGACGTCGACGAGGACATGACGATGCAGAGAGGGTAATGGGGAGGGGTGACATAGAGCGAATCACGGCGCGTTCTTTGTCAGCCAGTGAACGACGCACCCCTTGTCTCTTCGATGCTGTCCCCGTCACACGCGTTATGGCCCTCACCACTCGCCACTCGCCACTCACAACACACCCCAGGCTACCCGGGCCGCGCTCCAATCAAACACTGGCCCTCTCGCCACAGCTGCACTGAACCCACCACCACCACCACCTCCCACTCCATGACCATCGATGTCAACAGCCCCCTGTGACTGAACGCGAGACGAGACGAGTATCAGCTGGCCCAAGGTCGAATGTGAGTCCTCCCGCGTCGTTATCTCTGACCAGACGTACAGCAGGCGTTAGCAGATCGACCGCGCTCTGTGCATGAAGACCCCCGGACTATGAAGACGCCACCGAGGCTAGCTCGCACACCAATGACCGGGATGGCGCAGAGGACGACGACGAGGAGGAGAGTGAAGGCGAAGACGAAGACGAGTTAGAGGACAACGACAAGGTGAGCGCATCCAACACCCCTCCCCGTCTCGCCTCCTCGCCTCCCATCGGCTTCACATCCCCTATCGACCTCACACAAGACGACCAACAAGCACAAGTGCTCTCTCAGCTAGCCAGCATCGATCTACGCGGCTCAACGGACAGAGAGACGAGACTACGCGTTCATCGCGTCCGCCGTCCTCTCTCAATCTCTCACACCCTCGCCTTCGCCATCCAACGAGCCATTGCACAAGAACCATGAACTTCGAAGAACTACTACGACAGCACGCCGCGTAGGACGCTACGAAACCCTCCTCCCTCTCCAATCCCGACGACGGCGACGAGATCTCAAGACCCGAGATCGCTCGTTCGTTCACCACTCCCCTCCTCTACCGGCAAGCCCACAAAGACTCGCACTGCCCACGAGAACTATCCCTCCTTCCCCTCCCTCCTTCCTCTCCGTCCTGCGGTACATTTGGAGGGTGAGAGGGTTGTTGAGGCTAGGAGGCCGTACCGTTTCTGGTTTCTTGTCGGCGGTGGTTGTAGTGTGGAGGTGGAGGTGGTGGAGGTGGTGGTAGTGGTGGTAGTGGTGGTAGTGGTGGTAGTGGTGGTAGTGGTGGAGGTGTGGGAGTTTGGGAGTGGGAAGGCGGGAGTTGGGAGTTTGGGTTCGAGCAGTTTGGGGACGAGCAGTTTGGGGACGAGCAGTTTGGGGACGAGCAGTTTGGGGACGAGCGGTTTGGGACGACGACGGCGGGTACAGGGAGCGAGTGTGGTAGGAAGAAGGTAGGAAGAAGGAGGATGTGGGCGGATGGTGCGTATTTAATTAGTCTTGCCCTTCGAGGACTGACACTCGACTCTCCCACCTGCCACAGCCCCTCGCATCCGCTCCTTCACCCTCGCATCCTCTCCTTCACCCTCGCATCCTCTCAACAGCCTCGCCCTCACCCTCGCCCTCACCCCACCCACCTCGCCCTGACCCTCACCCTTACCTTCACCCTCTCGCTTCCACGTCCACCCTCCCTTCCACTCTCCCTTCACTCTCGACTCTCGCTTTACTCTCGTACTCCACTCTCCCTTCACTCTCCCTTCACTCTCGACTCTCGCTTCACCCTCCCCTCTCCACTCTCCACTCTCCCTTCACCCTTCATCCTTTTCCTTTACTCTCCACTCTCGACTCTCGACTCTCCTCACCCTTCACTCTCGTATCCTGGTATTGGGTGTCGAGGAGCGGGTGCTTTGTTAGAAGGTGCGTGGCCTTCTTCCGAGTCGTGCGTTTGGGTGGATGGGGATGCACGCGTCGATGTCGAGTGCGATGTGGATGGTCGATGTCGAGTGCGTCGCTGTGGTCGTCGTCGAGTGCTATGTGGCGGCTCGTCGTCGTCGGTTCGTTGGGCATGCACGGGGTGTTTGCGTTTTGCCTTGCGTGGA
>JAXQKB010000167.1:0-47257 GCA_037042295.1 Irpex sp. Y119-03 | reverse complement strand
ACGGTCCTATCCATGTCCGCGGTGTCTTTTTGGGTTTTACGGCGTTGCAGGCATAGTTGTTTGTGTACGGGCCAGTGGCCACGTTGGCATCTCGGACTCTATATAATTCCAAAATTGATATAAAGAGGGTTAGACACGGCTATGTGCAGGTAAACAAAACGCACGCAGTATGTTGCAATGCGGCAGCCAGTACGGACAGAGAGCTTTATTTTATCATGCTCCTTGTCCTTTCCGCCTGTACACACCCACGAGACAGAGAACAGTTAGTACAACCCGCCATGGCCATCAGGATTGTGGCGTGGACTTACAGTTTTGACATTGAGTGAATTCGCGTCGTGCTGCGCGAGAGTCTATGATGAGAGGCTTGGCTCCGGGCATTTCTACTTGTTAGAATGTGTACAGGGTATCTTTGTTGTGTATACCGTTGTGCACTTTGAGCTACTTGGACTCGGAGAGGAGAGATGCTTGTCTTCGCTCGGAGGAGGCAGACTTGGTCGTATGACAGTGGCGCAGGTATAAGAAAATCTACCAGAATAGAGATGTTGAATAGACAATGTATCTATGCGACAAAGAAAGGGATACGACATTCGACATGGGACGCTGTAAGTGCAATGGCATGCACATTTGCCTCCGTTAGCTCCATAACGGGAAAGTCGTTCCCACGACTACTCGCTAGCTACGCAGCACTGCGGCTCTGAGTCTGAGCCTGACTGCTCTGAGACTCTGCAGTCCATCTCCATCACCACCTTCAACGACCAGCGAACAACGATGTCTCTTCCTCGCTCAAACTATGATCCTAGACGAGTGTGTCTCAACCCGCGCTTCGAAAATCCGCGCAGAATAAGGATTTTGTCGCGCGGAGGCCTGGTGCTGCCGAAATTCGCGATGTTATGCCGGAGTGGGAGGAGGAGTGGGAGGTGCGTTCGACGTCGTCTTGCCTCGTGCAAAGGGTTGATAACTCACGTACGTACCTTGTATAAACTGAATCCGAGTCCGTACTCGCGCTCAAGCTCTCCCCGTCCGTTGCAAAGAGAGCTCTCTCCGCCGCCTCAGAACAAAATGTTGAACTGCGGACGGACAAGTCATAATCTCGTAAAACGACCACAGGTAGTACATATACATACCATATGAGCCCAAATTTACCGTTTAGATTCGCCCTACGACAATGAGTTTCCGAAATCCTACGAGGTCGGTGCGGAATAGGGATTTTTGTTTTTCGTCCTTGGCGAGGTGAGTCGCCTGTTAATGGACGCTTGATAGTCGCTAACTCGTCCTCTATAGTTATTCTTCCACGCGAATGTCTCGTCGTCCCGCAATGCACGATTTTGTGCTGGAGGGGAGGACGAGAGGATGGGCGATACAACGTCGACGGCGTTGTATAGCCCCGTGCAAAGGGTTAATAAAGTACGTAATTGAGCTATAGTATCTGTACCGGCACTCGCGCTAACCCTCTCCCCGCCCGTTGCGAAGGTACCCGTGCACCTCACTCAGCCGACCCCAACAAAATGTCAAGCTGCGGATGAACCAGTCATCATCTCGCGTGACGACTTAGGGCAGTTAATACAAACACTTACGATACCCAATTACACCATCCACATTGGCCTTACGACGAGGTTTGGCGAAAATCCCTTGAAGGCGGCGCCAGATGATAATTCCCATTTTCCGCCGCAAGGAAGGTGCGTCGCCTGTACTTAGATGAACCGCTGATAGCCGATGATTCGTTCTATACAGTCTCTTTTCCGCGCGAATGCCTGGACGTGCCGGAATTCGCGAATTTATGCAGGAGGGGAGGGGAGGAGAAGGGGATGGACCATACGACGACGACGACGACGTCTGGAATCGTACGGGACGTTGATTAAGTAAGTACTCACCTTACTGTATAAGCTTATGCATCTCCATCAACCCTCTCCCCGCACGTTGAGAAGATAGCTGCACTCCCTGTCTCAGCTGGCCGCGGACAAAAACTCGAACTACGGGTGAACGAGTCAGTCTCTCGTAGAACAGTTATTAGGGATCAATATAAGTACCTTTGATACCTAATATCGACGCTCTGATATGCCCTAGGATGAGGATTTCCGAAAATTGCATGTGGCCACCGCCGCAAGGACGAACTTCGAACCTCGTCGTAGTCGAGGTAAGAGGCTTGAAATTGTACCGTGAGTGCTTGCTAACTCATTCAGTGTAGTTCGCACGTGGTACGATCGGTCGGTGGTGGCTGTACCGGCGAGATTGTGTAGGAGGGGAGGAGGAGAAGGTAGGCTGCCCGGCGACGACCAGGCCGTCTCGCTGCGTGCGGGACCCTGAAAACGTAAGCACTCACATAGCAAAACACGTACATACACTCGCCTCCTTGTTACGCCACCAGCTCCCGGAGATAGACGATCCCCTCCCGCAGCCGACCACAGGCAAAATGTCGCACTGCGTGCGAACGAGTAAGTATCTCACCGAACGTTTTCACATGACTAATATACTCACCTAGTACGTTCATTAACACCCGTCCGTGCAGTGCTCCGCCCACATGTTGTCAGGACCACAGGAACCCGCCCCGAAAGGTGAATTTCTTAAATCTCCTCGTAACCGCGGTGCGTTGCTTGTAAACGCAAGCCAGATACGTACTGATACTCGCCGTTTAATTCGTTCGAGGAACGAACCGCTGGTCGTCGCACAATCTTTGGGTTTGTGAAGGTGGAGCGGCATAACCACGTCGTATCGCTTCGTACGAAGCATCAAAAAGGTATATACGAACTTTGAATGACAAGCGCAGGTACTCGTATCCACGCCAACGCCGCCGGTTCCGACGATAGCTATCTCCCCCCTCAGCAGTCAGCTGATCTACTCGGGAGTCTGACTGATCACCTTGTGCTTTGGCCGCTGCCTCCTTCGAAACTGCGTCCTGTGGGGGATCGTCGCCATCCGGCATATATGGAAGGGCACTTAACAGGGAGTGGATCATGCCTTCTTCGCCTTCCTGTTGTAGTCTTTCAACCTCTTCTTTTCGTATGAGAATGAGCTGTCGAGATGATCATGTATAAACGCAACAGTCAGTAGATATGTAACGAAGCTTACCGCTGCTGCGAGATAAACGGCGGATATTGGAGGTCGACAGTAGTCGAAGACGTGTTGTATGAGTGATAGGGTGGGCATGTCGTGAGAGAATAGGGTCAGAAGATTCGACAGTGCGAAGTACGGTAGTGGAGCGTTTCTGGCGGATGGTGAACATAGGCACGACCAGTAGAAGAGACTCATGTGCTTACTGTTCAAGCAATTCGGCATATCCAGGATCAGCGAGCTTCAGAACATGCTGCAGTACTCTAAGTATAGAATCGTCGATGACATGCTTCTGACTGAGATAATACGACATACGTACCTCAGAAGGCCAACGACGGGTTCCAAACTTGCGCCCATGGAATCTCGCACTCTGTGCAAGCTGAGTTTCTCGACGCATGGTAGCTGTAGCTCCTGCGGGAGTGTCAAGAACAGTACCGCTACAATATCATGATAACCCTACACATGTCGACATGCGTCAGTACCGTAAGTGTGCACGGACTGCGATGAGAACGTGCTGACGCACCTGGAAGTAGCTCAACCTCCGCCGCTTCCGAAACACCTTGACAATCAACTCGTTCAGTTCACGTTGCTTCTCCATTCGCTCGTCCATGCTGACTTTACGCGGGTCAAATTGTGTGTAAGTCTCGTGGCCATGGGTTACGGATAGAGAGAGGTTCACCTACTGGATACAGTACGAAGCTTCGGTCGGTGTCCAGCTGAATCTGCCTTTCGTCGGGATGAGGTTCTTCGATACTCTGGCCGCCATCCTCCTCAATATTTGATGTCGCATGTAGTATGGGTCCGTCGGTGCTATCGTGCGCAGCCAGTTGCACTGAACTTGGAGGATCCACGTTTAGCAGACGTGACCTAATACAACCGTCAAGTTTTACAACACAGCTAGCAGCACAGCGCAGCACTTGTAGCACATACCATAGTTCTACTCTCCTCCCTTTAAACCCTCCAGGGTGCAAGCTCAACCTTCGGAGCTCCTGCCAGTCCAACACTGGGATGGGTTGTGGGTCCGCAGAAACGACGCGGATACCCTCCGACTCCATTCGATTAGTTAAGTTGAACGTAGAAGCCTCAGTAGAGGAGTTAGAGAAAATTCCGGGTGTATTCTCAGAATACGTGGTAGGCGTCCAGTGCGAAGTTGCACTTCAGGCGGGGCAGAGCCGCGCTCAGGCTCATCTCATTTTATCCACCGCACGTAGCGCCTAATAGGCACCAGATGCCCAAAAGGGCAGTTGAAAGATCACTCTGGCGACCAACGCAGAAACAAATAGGCAGAAAAGTATGAGTGTTGGAAGCGGAAACATTGCAGTACATGCACACATCATATACCGGGTATGTTATCTAATGCTCAACAAACGGGTCGTCATGATCCTGCTCTGCTATTCTTTCCATCTGCTCACTGGCACCCACCGCCAGTGGCACTGCGCCTTCAACACTGGAGTTCTCTGGTCGGAACTTTTTCGATACCCTACCACTATCAGCTACACTGGTGTGCTCCGAACCAGACCGTCGCTTGGAGCCAGAAGCGCCTTTTGGGAGTACTTTAACATAACCGAGTAACCCAATAAATTGGTCATCCGTCTTGTCCATCCAAAATCTCCCATCTTCTTCGTCGTCCAAAATCGCATCGATGACGTCCTCGAATACCTCCAGAATGCGATTGTGTGACTCAAAAACGTCAGAAACTGAAGGCGTTTTTCCACGAGAAGCTTGTCCTGGTGCCTCTGAACTGTCCCGAGCTCCCCTGGTTTTCTGGCGGCGGCGATGCAGAAATGGTCGCACGGCGGGATCAGCCCTGACCAAGCGAGAGGAAGATGCAGGTTTCACTGAATCTTTCGGGGAATATTTCTTGAAGTCACTGTAATCCACGGACTCGTAAAACTCTTTCAGCAGCCTGTAGAGCTTGTCGACGAGAGTGATCAGATGAGGCGAGACTTCGTCAGGTTCATCGCCAGCGGTGAATGAGAAACCGGGATACCCCTGTTTGTTTTGCAACAACTTCTCGGCCCCTCCGATAGATACGCCTCCACGGGTAACATTGAAGTCGTAGCGAGAATATATATGGTTTGCGAGGACTTCGTTCTTGCCATTCTTCTCACTTGTCGATAGCCCCTCCAAATCTGGCTCGTTATAGTAATGGTTGGTCATGGAGTGGCGATGGAAGCGAAGACCGCACAAAGTAACAACGTGGATGAAAGACTCGAGGTCATCTGCCAGAGTGTTTGGTTTATAGGGATACATAAGCGAGAGCGCGGACATGAACCGCCATGTTCCCTGGAACATTCAAAGTGAGAATGCGCTAGAAGATGCAACACGTGACAGCTCACAGAACGCCCATGCTGTGTAGCATTTCGAGCCAGATCGACCTTGAACTTGGCCAAATCCCAGTCTATCAGCATACCCTGGGGCGAGTTCGAGCTCTCTTCTTTTTCCTGCTCGACGAGGATCATGATATTGTAGAAGCTAACATCACGGTGGAGAACGCCTGCCTCGAACGCTGCTTTATGTCCTGCATAAACAATGGATGAGCCGCAGGCAACAAACAGCAATGAGTTTACACGCACCTCGCAAAGCGTCGTAAACAACAACGATCATCTCAGAAGAATCCTTGTAGTCCTCCAGCGGTCTCCCAAGCTGCTCTATCACAACGATGCAGTGCTGACGTTTCAACAGCTTGTCGATGTTGAGGTACTCGTCAGTCCGGGTAACTTGCCCTGCTACATCTCCGCCGCCGAGCGCTGTGGCTACGAAGGGAACTCCTCTAAGCTTCCTATAGATCTCGAGCTCCGATCTTATGCCGTCTGATATGGCCCGCCAATAGTCCTTCAGGAAGCACAGGTATGGCGGTTTGCCATCCGGCGGCTTCGCGCGAAACGCCACGTAACCCCTCGTAGCGCGACCTACGGGTGAATATGATGCAGTGCGGTGTTTGCCGATGTAGTAAGTAGAAGACGACTTCCCATCGAGATCGACGCAAGTGACCTGAAAGCGTGTAAGTAATGGCTTTTAAATATGCAGCACATTGTCCTATACCTTGTGAATGGGGAACAGCCTCTGATTGGCCAGAATCTCGTTTGCTAAAGAGGCAGCATACGAGTTAACGTGAGTGAGAGACTTCAACGCGTCCACCTCCTGTTGGGAAGCCACGATAAATGCGGGATTGTATCCTAGCTCCTCGTCTGACATGAGTGAGAGCCGGTGGATGAAGTCCAGCAGTTTCTCGGGGTGCACGACAAAGTTCACAGCAGTCGACACGATGCAGCCGGCTCGGTCCCACCGCGTAAGACGGACTTGATCACGCCAGATATAGATGATAAAAACGAATGTCCGGTGTTGACGAAGCATCATCTCCGTCGCGTATTTCGCGATCTGTGCTTGGGCCTCGGTGTCGGGACGGAGAAAGGGCGAAGAGCCGTCGAAGGAGAAGGCGGAAATGGACGTATTGTATTTGACCTCAATGCCACACTTCATCCACGCCCATGCGGTGCGAGCCTTGCCAGCCTTCCTAGGCAAAAGTTCGTATGCAGCTCTTGCCTCCGAGGAGCAATCATACATGGCGATGTCAATCTTCAGGTCGTCCTGACCAGACTCTTGGTGGCTGGAGACATCCTTGAAAACGTACTTGTGAGCGGGTTGGGTAGCGATGGCCTCATTGAAGGATGCGCACTATGTAACACGAATGAGCTGCGTTTAAACAAGGCAGGGATACAATGATTACCAGAGGTGCATACATGGGCTCTTCCTTTTCCCCGTCCAGTAGTCCTTTCAGTTTCAGAGCGGCGGAGGCAAGCTGCTTCTTGGGCAGATCGGGACTCGTGGTATTCTTCGGAGTAGCGAATGTCTCCATAAAGCGGTCATAAGGATGCTCAACAAAGTGCATCCCCATGGCTACCTGTACTTTCGCGTTATACCCAGGCGCTTTATATGGATCGTTGATGGTAGGCTTGACCGGCGTGGAATGCACAGCCCCGGCAGGGACTGGAGGCGGTGCGGGTGCGAGCGGGGGGTCTGCTACAGAGTCTAAATCGGAAGGCATTCAACACATAAACCTCGTTAGTTGACCGTGATACTAGACTGAAGGTGGAAATGTTGAGAGCACACCGTATGGGGATCCTGGCGGCGACACCGCAGACAACAAGGCGTTGGTAATAGGGTCTGAATCTGTGTCTAAAGTAAGAGGCGGAGTTAATCAGATAAATCAGCTGGAAAGCATACATTGCTGGAGGCAGCGAGGGCTTACCGTTCGGAGATTGTGGTGGCGATTCCGGAAACGATGGGGTACTCGCTACAGAACCTGGGTCGGGCAGCAGAGCGAGGGGAGAATCATCGTCGGTTGACATAGTGAGCGGCGACACGGGGACACAGGTAACGATAGCCTACCGTTTTGTGGTCAGAGGTAAGTCTTTATATATGTGCTGGCCGCCGAGCTTGGCCGCTGTGGCGCCAAATCAGTTTCCCCGAATATCGCCATTGTGAACGGATCAGATAAGCATCATATGCATCAGCATACGGTGCACGTCAAAGGATATGGACAATGGAATAAGGGAACGTGTTTACTCACAGTGTCCAATTAGGAAGGCAGATACAGGACGCGAACCTGCGATAAAAGTACCGCAACTTGAACCTGATGTGTTTCGAAAACACGATAAATCAGTCAGACATAGAGTCAGTCGTATGCGTATAGAAAAATTGATGAATGACTTGCTTTGCTTCACAGGCAGTTCCTCTGACCCTCAAACGCATAAACTAGGATGACGGTAGCTAGTCATGTCACCGTCACACTGGTTGATGCTCGAACCAGTTCGTTTGCGGCCCGAATCGGCCCGGTCACATTTGGCCGCTGAGATGTAACAAGACCGTGACTGGGGCCTGACCATCTAAGTTCTCCTTACCGCGAATATTCAACGTTCAACGTTCAACGTTCACCGTTCACCGTTCACCGTTCTACCATCGGATGTCATAGCGAGTCAGGATCAGTAAATACGAAGATTGATACACTACAATCTTCATCATATCGACTGATAAATTGTAGGGTCCCACGAAGAGTGTAAGCCAGTGCCGCTAACTACTAGTAGTCTTAACTTACTACGTACAGCGACCTACTGCATTATACTTGATCAGCGACGCCTCTCAGTGCTTACCCTTCAGATTGTTTTCAGGAACGTTACCGTGCGGCCGCGGTGTCCAGCTGGACCCCGCCATCCGGCTTATGTGGCATAAATATTCCATGCTATTACCGTTCGGTGAAGAAACATCTTGCAATTCACCGCAATGAGCTATTGAAGTGCCAAAAAATAAGCGCAACAGTCAACAAATATGCAACGAAACTTACCGCTGCTGCGAGATAACCGGCAGATATTGGAGGTCGACAGTAGTCGAAGACGTGTTGTGTAAGTGACAGAGTGGGCATGTCGTGTGAGAATAGGGTTATAAGATAGTGGAGCGTTTCTGTCGGGCGATGAGTGGTAGTACTTACTGTTCAAGCAATTCAGCGTATCCGGATCAGCGAGCTTCAGCATACGCCGCAGCACTCTAGGTATGACCTCGTCAATGATGTGCTTCTAACTGTGACAACACGCTGTACATACCTCAGAAGGCCAAAGACGGGCTCTAAGTTTGCGCTCATAGAATCTCGCACTCGATGTAAGCTGAGTTTCCCGACGCATGGTAATTGTAGTTCCTGTGGCAATTCAAGAACAGTATCCATATAGCGTGGTGGTAGCGCTGCACATGTCGACATGTGCCAGTAAAATTGTGCGCGGACAGCGACAAGAACGTGCTAACGCACTTGGAAGTTACGGTAGCTCAGCCTCGCCTCTTCGAAAACACCTTGACAATCAAGTGATTGAGTTGACGTTGCTTCTCCATTCGCTTGTCCATGCTGACTTTACGAGGACCAGATTGAGTGTCAGAAAGTCTCATGACCATGGGTTACGGATAGAGGGAGGTTCACCTACTAGGTACAGTACACAGCTTCGGTCGGTGTCCAGCTAAATCTACCTTTCGTCGGGGTGAGGTTCTGCGAAGCTCTTGCTACCATCCGCGTCGGAGTCAACGTTAGATGTCTTGTCTGGTATGGGCGCATCGTCGTGGCTATCTTGTGCCCTAATTAGTTGCACTAGACTTGAAGGATCCACGTTTAGAAGACGTGACCTGATACAACCGTCAAGTCTCCCGACACAACTAGCAGTACAGCACTTGTAGCACACAACATAGTTCTATTCTTCTCCCTTTGAACCCTCCTGGCTGCAAGCTCAAAGTTCGGAGCTCCTGCCAGTCCAACGCCGGGATGGGTTGTGATTCGGCAGAAATGACACGAGCATCCTCCAACTCCATTTGATTAGTTATGTTTAAGATGTTAGGTACGGTAGAAGAGTTATGAAGAGCTTTCAGAGTAGGTTCCCAGGATATGTGGTTGGCGGCGAGAGTGCAAGCCTGTGCTGAGGCGGCGGCAGACCCGCGCTCATCATGTCACCGCACGTGGCGCCTGCCAGCCTGAGTGAGCGAGTCGGAATGCTGGTTCAGGTTGTTCGTTCTGTTCTTCCTCAACGCTTTGTTTCTCTAGTGGTATTGACACACCTATCTAGCTTCAAATATATGCACAGGTCATAATAACTCTCAGTACTCACACGGGCTACAATGAGTTCCAAGTTCCCGACCTCGAACGTCCTCGTTCTTGGCTCTAACTCTATCCACTGTCTTTTACCTTCCACCCTCATTACACGCGCCGATGCTCTGCTTGCGGCACACAAATTGGAGGAAACCGTCGAGCTTGCAGACCAGCAGCTTAAGAAGTTCCAGGGCAGAGTGACACTTGATACAGAGGAGGTGCGTGTTGCTCCATACTAAAGTAATTATCTCTGCTTGCAGCTTCTTATTGCCTTTATGTAGGCCGACGAGCTTCGTTACGTTTACCAGAGGATCGGCTTTCAATGTCTCACAGAAACCTTGTTCGATGACGCAGGGAAACATTTCTTCGCCGGAAACCTCGATCCCCGCGTCCTCATTAGTTACTACCCAGAACTACGCGGGTCACTATTCAGTCCAGACGACTCGGTGGACATGTTTGCCGGAGTGACAGAGCATATGCCCTCGGAGGATTCTATAGACGACATCAGTGAGTGCCCTGTGTCATTTACTTTACATCTCCGTTTCTATACGTCTCTCCCGTCCAAATCTTCCACTCATCCACCCACTAACCCGTTCTTCTTTATGTTTTGCTCTTCTCTCGCCTGCAACCCCGTTGACCAACCAATCCAACAATACCCCCCATTTGCTCCACGTATCCTATGCGTCCTGCCGTTATGCTGTCGGGACTAATCAATAGTATCCACCAACCTAGTCATGAACTATTCCCCTCACCTCGCCCCGAACACCTCCACCGCACCAGTCGCTGTTGAACTGCGGGATGTCCTCAAGATAGCGGCTACAGAGATGCTCAAGGTCTTTCTGAGAAAGTGGAGGGCCAAGCGGAGAGACAAGGAAGTCGAAAAGGCGAACACTGAATTGAAAGAGATGCGGAAGGGTAGGACTGTGAACGAGGTCGTGGATACCGTGTTGGCCAAGTTGTACACCACGGGTGGGGAGACTACGGATCTGCTCGCGCTCATCGAGGGCCCGAATGATATCGTCGTGGAGGAGGTAGAGAATCTGTTGGCTGGCTCGCATAGGTATGATGCGCTGTGCAAGTTATATCGAAGCCGGGGCGAGGAAACGAAACTTCTCAACGTGTGGGCAAAGTAAGCTGTTCTCTGTTTTTTATTTTTATTTTTTTCAGTCCATGTCCGTGTGTTCTGACGTTCGCGCGTATCATAGGCTTGTTACAGGCGAAGTCGTCGACGAAGATGTACATGATCCTCTTGAGAGCATGTTCACATATCTCACAGAGAGGAAGGACAAGAATCTCATTCAGGAGTGGGGCGTATGGCTGCTCAAGTGGGATTCTGAACGCGCTCTGAAGGTACTCACCTAACTTTATCTTGAATTATACCCTTTGCTATTGTCTACACTTCTCTCATCCGTGTTCTCTCCTACAGCTCCTCACGTCGTTCGGGGGAAGCAAACGCGGTGCGAAAACTTCAACGGCGGACGAAACGACGCTATTGCAGCGCATTCATGAAACCGACCCAGCTGCGGGTGTACAGTTCCTCGAGTATCTAGTGCTTCAGAGACGAAGCCAGGTGAGTTCCGTACATTTCCTCTGGACAATACCTGACGTTTGAATGTGGAGGACCCGGATTTACATGCTCAGCTGGCGGCGACATACATCGAACAGCTCGTTGAGTGTTTGGAGGACGAGGCAACGGCGAAACTATGGCGCGCAAAACGTACGTGTCATCTAACCGTCTTTCTTTTCTACCAAAAAAACCTCCTGACCTTCACACCCTTCTCCTTGCTGCTTACACGTACCAGTGGCATCGTATGCCTCCTCTTCAACGTCGTCGACGTCAAGGACGTCGTTCCTCAGCTACTTCGCGAGCACAACACCAGACTCTGCGTCCAAACGCACGAGACTCAAGACCCTGTTGTTCTTGCAATCGTCTAAGCTCTACGACTTTGACGCTGTGAAGACGAGATTGGAAGGGGCGACGCTGGACGCTGAATGGGGTGTGAAGGTGCTCGCTCTGGAGAGGGCGATCGTCCTTGGCAAGGTAAATGCCTACTTTCTCGTCACGTCACTTTATAGGACCGGTACTAACGCGAAAATGACGACTGTTCGTTCTGATAGCTCGGCCACCATCGAGACGCGCTCGCACTCCTCGTGCACACCTTGCACGACTCGGCCTCGGCTGAAGCGTACTGCACGCTCGCAGGGGAAGTTATACCGCAGAAGGTCTCTCAGGCGATCGCGGAGCGGTTCAGCATACCCATGCTCCCACCGTCGTTACCGGCGAGAGCTGTCGCGCCTGGTGCGAGGGATAGGGAAGCGAGTATCGACGAGGGTGTGAAGAGGGAGCTGACGAAGGTACTGTTGGACGTTTACATGAGTGGCGGGTACGTACTTCTATTTCCTCTGCATCCTGTCAAGATGCAGTATGTGAATGATGTGTGTATACTCATTCACGTTTCTTCGCTTGGTTCTGTAGGGAGTCTATGGCGGAGAGTACGGCACGGTTGTTGAACACACAAGCAATGAACTTGGACGTCTTAGATGTACGTTTGCTGCGCTTCTCTTCCGCCTAGAAGTTTGTACTGACAGAGCCGTATCACATCAATGCACACTCTACTACATCACGCCATGTCCTGTCATCTCCTCTGTCTTCTGTACAGGTCATCACGGACGTTCCTCCAGCATGGCCCCTCCACGTCCTCTCCTCCTTCCTCTCTCGCTCCTTCCGTCGCACCCTGCACGCTCACCACGAAGCCCAACTGGTCAAGGCCCTCGCAGCGAGCGAGAATCTGGCCGTCGCAGAGGCTTCGTGGGTTGTCTTACGAGAGGCGGGTTCTATCGTCGAGGAGGCGGAGGATAGTGCAGCTACAGAAGATGAGGACGAGGTGTTTGAAAAGGAGAAGGTCATGGGCGAGGTGCACGCGGAGGGTGGCGCCCTACGTCTATCATTGGACGAGAAGGCAGGTTTGAGAGGGTCTGCTACGCATCTCGTGCCAGGAGCAGAGCTGAGAGGATATGATGTTAGTGATAGGGATGGTGGGGGAGTCGATTAGCATGTGGGCGTAGGGTACCGTCCGATGAGTATCTGGATCATTGCTTGCTTCATGTCCCTTATCCGAGTCACTGCACACATGATTTCTTTATTACTCGTAATGACTACAGATGCAGTGTGCGCATTTGCCCGAGGATGAAGCACTCATCGCCAAAAGCAAGCACATTCGGTCGCCGGTGTCCGAGATTTACTTACACGACAACAGTCGCCGGCTCAGGTGGGCTTGCAGAAGACTAGTTGACCTGTACTATGACCGGTATCAAAGCTAGGGCTGAAGTCGATTGTCGGTAGCCTGAGATTCAAGGTCTATATGATAAGTATACTACAAACATATACGCAAATTCCGCAAGAGAGATTTATTCAGGATCTATTCGGCGACTGTAGCTAGGTCGTTAGTACTACCAGTACACACTCTCTTTGCCTCCTCTCCACGAGATGATTCGGACTTTCGCTTTGATGACTGGCGGCTGCCGGTCGAGCCCTTGGGCAGGACACCAGTAAGTTCGGGAAGCTCCTCGAACTGATCCTTCGTCTTGTCAGGTTTCATGTTTGCATCATCGTTCGTGCTTCGGTGAAAGATGGAGTTTGTGATTGGTACAATCAATTCCAGCATAGCTTGGTGTGAGTTGAGAGTCCCGCGCGGAGGCAATGTAGCGGTCGGGACAGCAGGGGGAAAGGTCTTGGGTGGGCCTCGAGCTTGAACACCACTTAGACCAAAGACGGCAGTGTCTTTCTTGAAACGGTGTCGGCGGCGAGGCTGGCCCTGATTCACCGAGGGCTGAGGAGGTACTGGCAGGGTAGGAGGATGGCTCGGTGGCGCACTATATTTCTCGTACTCTGCGAAATCGAGCGAAGAATAGTGCTCCTTCAGAAGTGCATACAAACCGTCGAGGACCGCGATGAGATCAGCCGAGACATGTTCGCGGCTAAGTATGAAGCCAGGTTTCCCAGATTTCGCAGCTGCTCGTTTGTGATCACCGCCGCCTTCAATGCCCCCTTTGCACAGCCAACTCTCATGGAAGAAGTTGCCCACAAGTCTCCAAAGTTGGTCTGCGGGCTGATTGTGGGCATGGAAGCGAAGAGCGCACCAAGTAAACACGTAGATGAATGACTCAAGGTCATCGGAAAGGCTGTTTGGCTTGCGTGGAAACTGCAATAATAACGCAGACATGAATGCCCATGTACCCTATTGAAAGCGAACCGTCAGGTCTCTTTTCAAGACGTTCGGAAGAGATATGAACGTACTGAGCGACCGTGCGGAGAAGTCTGTTGCCCCAGATTCTTCGTGAATTTGCTCAAGTCCCAGTCGTTCAGTATGCCTTTTATGCCGATGTCTTCGTCATCTTCGTTGTTATCGTCTTCATTACCGTTGTCTCCGCTGTCATCCTCATTTTGATTCACAACGCACATGATATTGTTGACACTGATATCCCGATGAAGAACACCGGCCTCAAACGCCTCGTAATGCGCTGTCCATGGTAGTATGATCACTTGCTAATTGCAACTACAAGATAACGATGCTTACCGATGAGAGCATGGGTCACCACTACAATCAGCTCATACGAGTCTTCATATTCTTCGAGGGGTTTCGCCAGTTCCTTAAAAACGATGCGGACATGGCATCGCTCTGCCTGGATTCGCTTCTCCCTGTCCTTATACAGATATATCTGGGTGACGGAGCATTGGACCACCATGCCATTGGCTACATCTCCACCTGCCTCGATTTCAGCGATATACCTGACTCTCTTCGAATGCAGATGGACGTATATAGCGATCTCGTTGGATATTGCGTCCGAACGGGGTCTCCAGTAGTCCTTGAGGAAGTACAGACGTTTGGCGCCCTCCTTGAACGCAACGTAGCCTCGAGTACCCCGACCAGTTGGCGAATGGGAGGCGGAGATGTACTTTCCAATGAAGTACGTCCCCGACCCGCCGCCATCCAGATACGCACAATCGACCTGATAATGGTGGTCAAAACATGAGCGGTGAGTTCTGGTCATATACGCACCTTGTATATAGGAAAGAATCTTTGATTATCCAGGACTTCCCGTGCACACCGCCGAGCGTAAGAGTTCTTGTGCACTATGCGCTCGAGAGTGGAGACTTCGGCTTTCGAAGCGAGGACAGCTGTGGTGTCGTATCCGAGGCGAGGGTCCGACATGAGTCCCAGACGATAGACAAAGTTGAGAAGCGGATATGCGTCTTTCTGTTCCTCGAGGTTGATCGGTTTGGAGACGACGCACCCCACGCGATCCCAACGGGTGATGCGAGCGAAGTTTTCGGCGATGTAGATAATAAAGACGTGGGTACGATGCTGGCGAACCATCAATTCTGCGGCGTACTTGATAAGCTGTGCCTGCGCTTGTCGACCCGCGTCACTGTCTCTCAAGAGGCCCTTGGTCGCAGAGCCGCGTTCTCCGAAGTAGAAGGCCGCATCTTCGCGCTTGCGCTTGACCTCGACACCAACGGTCATCCAGGCCCAAGCAGCACGCGCGAGATGCTTATGCCGAGAGGGGTCCACAGTCCGTTGGGCCTTCTTCTTGACCGACTGGGTCTCTGCAATGCCCACAGCCGGCTGGGTCTCTGCAATTTCCACAGCGAGCTGGGTCTCTGCGTTTGCCACATCCGGCTGAGCCTCTGCGTTCTCCACAGCCGGTTGAGCCTCTGCGTTCTCCACCGCCGGCTGGGCCTCTGCGTTCTCCGCAGCCGTCTGTTTCTTTCCACTCAGCTGGTAAGCGGCGCGCTCCCTGGCACGGTCCCGATACATGGCGATGTCAATCTTCATGTCATCTTTGGAAGTCTCAGGCGTATCCGCAACGTCTTTGAAACAATAGTGTCTGCCTTTGCGCGGTGCAGCCTACGCAAAACAGGGTTAAGAGACTAAACTAAGCGAACAACATGAAGCTTACATTCTCTTCTTCCTCCATGCGTGGATCACGAGCATGGGCCTCATCTAGTGCCTTATTGAACGCCATGCACTGTACCAAGGAGACGGATGAGACACCAGGGATCCATGATGACAGTCGAACAATGTGATACATACTATGATTGGGTACATTGGCCACTCTCTAGTGTCGTTGACAAGACCAGCAAGGCTGATCTCCTTATTGGGGAGGTCCATGGACACTCCCTTGGGCAGTTCGTCGACGGAAGCAAAAGTGTCCAAGAACTTTTCAGTCGTGTCATTGTACTCGTGCCAGTGTTTGTCCATTTCTTCGACTAGAATTGGATCGTGATTGGTATTCTCATGGTTTAAGTGGTGTGTCGAAACTTTATTGAGAATTGGTGAACGAAATACGACCTTGGGAGGGGCTTTGGTATCTAAAGAGAGGTTCTGTACCGACGGAGGGTCGACATCAAGAGTGGATGGTGGAGAATCGTCAGAGGCCATGTTCAACCAAGATACGGGTGATGTACAGGGAGCATACCGTATCAAAGGCGCAGTACGCCTTTACTTATATTCGAACGAGATTGTGGCGCTGAACTAGTTCCTTCTGCCGTTTGGTGGCCTAGATTGATTGGTTAACGACTGTCAGCAAGCAGTGCGCGTCAAAGAGCATGAACAATGAAATCAGATGGTAATATGACTCACGTTGGTAACTTCGAGAAGTAAATACAGGGTGCAAACGTACAGCCCTGAGGCCCCGAGTCCGATGTTTGTGGCCGTATGATATGTCTCGGAAGCACGCTAGGACTGCAGCATTAGTCACATACATATCCCACACGCGTGAAATTAGCCTACCTGAGGCAGTCCAGGCGAGGATACCTCTTTCGAACACAACGATGATGTTCAACGTCGAAAAATATGGTCAAACAACGATGTGACCACGTCACGCAGGACGGACCGAGCGGAACCGCGCCACAAAGCTCATAGATAGACGCTGTGGCCAGGGCGATTGGTACAAATGAAATTAAATATGTGTAAACGCCGAATGTTAGCGATAAACGTGTAATTTGCTACACAAATAAATGTGGTATAATGCATTCATGTGTCATTCTCTGCGCGATGTACAAGAAGTAAGTAGTCGACATGATGAAGATGTAGATCTGTGGTAGAGAGAACACGGCCAAACGGTGCTGTACAGGGTAATTTGCAGAAGTGGTGGGAATGAGGGGAGTGTGGACACTAGGTATCGCGGCGTATCGTATAATAGGAAGATTAAAGGTAGCGCATGGTGGTTACAACGTCTATAGGTGGGAAGCTGAAAAGGGAGACGGAAGGAACAGTCTACGTCGTTGACAAAGGGACATGGGTAGCCAGAAGAATCGGTGAAGGATAGATAAGTGGGAAGGATGAGTAAGTTGATTCATTGAGAGGCTCCGTTGCCATTCGCTGCGCCGTTCGTGTCTCCGCTGACCGTTTCGGTGACTGCCTCCTTCTCAGCCGCAGCCTTCCCACGCAGCGTACCCAGAATCTCTTGCAATCGTGCAGACGATGCTTCCAAAATCGGATTCACGCGTTGTTGCACTGTTTCCCGCACCTTCCCAACCTTCTCGTGCAACGGGTCAGGCGAAGTGAGGATGGCGGAGATATCGTTGATCGCAGTGGAGAGGTGGGAAGAGACGTCGTTGAAGGAAGCGTGGAGCTGAGTTGGAAGTGCGGCGGTTGATTGCTGAAGCATACGTAAGTTAATTGAACTTTGATAGGTTGATGATAAGAAGAGACGCGTACCTGAACTTTGTGAAGTTCGTGCAGCAGGACATCGCTCACCGCATGAACCTTCTCTTGAGCGGCACCGTACGACGTGGACGCGACCTCGCTGACATGGTGAGCAGCTTCAGCAGCACGTTGAACGTAGACGTTTTGGTTCCGGATTTGGTTTATCTGCTCTGAAGAGAAAGATAACAATTGGTCGCTCAGGTCCTTCGACAGAGCGTACGCGCGCTGATACTGGAATTTGGGGGCCTCGCCTTCCTTGGGTGCTTCAACAGGCGACCCGGCAGTGGAATGGACCTTCTTGACCGCTACCTCAAAGTAATCAACCACGGGTGCGAACCTCTGATGAAAAAACAGAGAACTGTCAGATAAGGTTGGCGGGTGAGACGAAACAGGAGACGCACCTGGTCAATTCCTTGGGCAACGCTCAGCGCGGGGTGAACAAAATTGTCATCGATTGTCTTGTTAGCGACGTTCCTCGCCTGGTCGCTGCGACCCTTCAGGTCTTTGACAATGTCCTCCGTGGGCGTCTTGAACGGGTATGGGTATCGCGACTCGACAACGTCGAGACCCTTGTTCGCAAGTCCGTCTGCACGGACGATGAGAGGGGCGATAGTCTTCTGGATGGGCTCCGCATACCCCAAGGCTGCTTTGGAGATACCTTGGGCTGTAGCATAAGGCGAACGCGTGTAAGGGTTGTTCGCGAGTGTTTGGTGAATGGTGTCGAGTGAAGTGGCCACGAGCGGAATGGCGGCGACACGATAGAGAATGGTGAGCTCTGGCGCGGTTTGAGGTTGCGTTTGCGTTTCTGTGGCCATGGTGGTAACAGATAGGGGGAATGACTGTGAGGCGACTGTGCGAGATAGGGCTGAGCTTTTAAATATTCAAGTTGGGTCCAGGCGATTTTGAGTAGACCAGGGAGCATTCGCATGTGATTTTCCCAATATACGTATCTTGGGCGCCTATCTGCCATGCGCTCTGTCCCTGCAATTTGGATCGCCCTCGTCCCTTCGCAGTGCCTTTTGCTTCCGGCCATGCGCGAGCCATCGTCTCGTCTGCTCTCGACATCGCCAAGATCTCGTCCAGCATATGCTCACTGCTTCGTACAAGAGACATGTGAAAATTCGAGGTATAGTATTCAACCACTCGCTTTGAACACCGCAAAAATCGCCGCGCTACGGTACGACCCCGTTCTATATCTCAAGTCAGAAAACGGCGACTTGGGCAGCTACTACCGTCACTTACATGATTGTAAAAATGACCGTGGCATCTACGTACGGCGATAGAGCAATTGAGCCCGGTCAAGTCTGGTAAGCCCCTACTGCAAATTGTCTGCAATCACCTCGTAGCTCAAGAGAATTCTCGCTTGGACTTTGGGGTTACTTCTCGATTCTGATACACATGTAACAGCCTAAACGGCGTTTTGAACTTCGCAGATAAGCACAGTGAAGCGACAACCGATACATTCGTGGTCCATCATGAAACAGCACCTGTGTTGGCTCGTCAGTAATCATGTAGCAATACTGGCCTCAGCTTCGATGGAGTACTCCCTGCAATTATCGCGCTGTCAGCGATCGCGATACTGTGTGCTGAATTTGATCGATAACGTGCTTTGACACGCCATCAACGTATATCAAGCTCTACGATCACATAACCGCCTCGGGCCAGCCGGCCTTCACCGGCATCTTCCAACATAATGATACATCTTATCGAGAATTTTCCGACGGCCGCAGCCTGTCGTTCTGCATCGTGTCTCAACGTTTGTTACCGTATCAAGCCTCGTTCCTCCCACCAAGGTGAAGAGCCATCGACAAGCAAGACGACAAGCTCATCGAAGGTAGCGTATTTTCTCGTCAATTACGAAACGTTCCCAGCTTATGATCTTGCATCTTTGCAGGTGTAGCCATCTGAAGGTCCTTCCGTGCCAGACCGCTCTATCGCTGGTCCTGTATACTGCTCCGTTCCGTACTCTTCGTCGGATTCCTAGCGGCCGACGGAAAATAGGCGTATAATGCCGCTCTCTAAGTGCTTTACTTCAAGGTGTATTGAGTCTCAACATATTTATGGGCCTTTATTCGGAGGGTGCTTATGAGTATGCAGTTTCGAGGAACCTTGATAACGCAAAAGCTGACAGGAACCTGGGCCATGATACCACCTCGTAGCCCACGAACCTCAAGTTCACATTGGATTGCACATCATGAAATACTTTATAAGATTCGTTCATGAAGTTTCCGAAGCCTTCCATGCCCTCGTGGATGAGAATGGTGTGGCTCTATCGCTTGTCAACTGCGAACCTACTTACCTGCCATAAGTGGACAGATTACTCTGTGCCTGGGCGTCTTTGCCGACGCGCGGCGAAATGCCACCGTGCTTGTTCAACAACTTTCACGAACGCTTCAGTACTTTGGTCTCAGGAGGAATGATTACCGCATGATTACTGTGGCCTGGTGATATAAAAATGGTAGGTATTTTGGTGATTCTTGCGAGTCAACTGATACTAAATGCTTTGTGTACGCGTTTAGGAAAGCTTGTATCTGCGACTGTGACGGCACTGGCTGGAAGCTTGCTGTGCGAGCTCCTAAAGTGTACCGATAATTGATTTACCAACTTGGAACACCAAACGTCTCATGATTGACATACTCTCGCTAATTGAAACGTTAGAACAAACGGTCATCACTGTCAATGTCGTCGTACCGACTCGTACGAGCGTACCGCCAGCGCAAGCCCTTACGCGTTCTCATGGTCATCTGAGGTCAGTTTGTGAGCTCGAAGATGTCCGTTACTACCGGTATGAATGCGTATTAATTCTCTAGTACCGTCGATGGCATACTCACAGTGGCCTAGTAGGCAGTTCTGGCCAAATCTTCTCAAACAGTCGTACCGAGATGGACTTCGCTCACCACCGTTGTACGTACCTACTGCGCTCAATAGCCGAGACCGATCTGTCCGTCTGACGAGCATTGACAGGTATTGAACTGCAAACGTATCACTACATCTTCGCTGCCACGAACCTTGGCCGCCTTTTTCATAACTCATCTGTCGATCAATACTCGGATTCAATAGCGGTGAGCCGCCGGGATTGAGCACTGAGAAGGAGCATATAGCGGGCTCACTTTGTGGCATTATAATAGGGCGCAACATGGTAGGGCGCAAATAATTCGTCGAAGGAGGGTCGAGCTGACTCCCGAATCATCTATTCTAGCCTCTTCCCATACGCGACATCACGCACAGCAGTAGAACATGTTTCGACAGACAATAATCCCACGACTCGCAAGATCAAGCACCAATAGCTGTCAATGGAGATGAAAAGATCTACGTCGGATCTTTGATACGTGGGTCAATGTCAGTGCCTGGACCACGAAATAGTAGTGTATTCGAAATGGTTGTGCGTTTACAAGCTTATAAGTAAGTACTTTGCTTACACAATGGACGCTCACACGCTTCATCGTCTCCCCTCAATCCTTAGCATGGCTGCAACGCCTTGGACAGACATACCGTTGTCTGAGGAGACAACGTATTGGAGATCCTTGTCAGTGACCAATATTCAGTCTAAATATACGGGTTCATATTCTTATAAGACTTACGTTCTAGAGTCACGGGAAGCTTCGTAGAAGTAGCAGCTACAGGTATGTAACGTAAAATGGATACTTTCGTCTCTCGCTGACATCGACTCCCAGCGCTGTTCTTCTATGAATACTTCCAGATTTTACCGGACGAAGTCAAATACATATGGAAGCTCAAGAAATCTGTCGCGTCCTACCTGTTTCTGGTCAACCGATACGCTGTATTGTGCATCCGAGGGTTTAGACTGGTACAGATGGTCCCATGGGTGGGAAGAAACGCCCACACCGCGGATATTGTCAGTGCCTCTCTGTAGTAATGGTTCCGTAACGTATCACTCACAGACCCATCTAGATGTATGAAGATCCTTTCCTAAGTTTGGGTATATAGTTTTGACGCCCCTGGTCTTTGACAGCTGTACCGTTACATGGCGAATAGGAGACACAGGCACCATTATCATGTACTTGGTCCTCGCACGTAAGAAGATCTCATCATGATGCCTTTCCATCTTTGCCTGAATTCTCTTCTGTTAGTATTTGCATCCCTCAGAACGTACGCAATATGGGAAAAGAATCGGTTTGTGCTTGCGGGTGTTCTCATACTGGGTTTGATATATCCTTGTGGGTTTACGGTGCGTCCATAGTCGCAGATGTTCCGCACAGTAGCTGATCCCGCGCCCGTAATGTAGTATTCTATCACTACACGCTCCTACCGAGCGGCTCCTCCTCCGTTTACCGGTTGCGACTACAATACATCGTTGAGTCTGTCTATCAAGCTGGATCCTAATATGATCTAGTACGTATTCAAGACTGCTTTGCTGCTTGCCTCCGTGGTTTTAACCCTCTGCCTTCCTTCAGCTGTAGGTCACGTCAGTCGCCAGTCTCGTCGTAGAATCTGACATGAATACGTAACACAGCAATGTTAGGTATAATATGCAGCATGGCCTTCGAAGCCTCTGTCGTGGGTCTCACGTGGGCAAAGACCGTAACTCTTCTCAGACGGAGAAGACAGATCGATGGACGGGTTAATCAAGGCATGGGATACATCCTGCTGAGAGACGGTATGTAGTGCGCATATCAACATGATCAGTACTAAGTAATGCTGATTTTGATGTTATTTCAATGAAGGCACTATTCATTTTGGAACCCTCTTCATCCTGAATGCTGTCGGTCTGATAACCTTCGTCTCAACAGTAAGCATTTTCTACCCCTCGCACAATGCCCCTCCATGATTGACGACGCATCGTTAGCCATTCGACTTCATATCGCCCATGACAGACACTATGATATCTATCCTGATTTCTCGTCTCATACTCAACCTCAGGAAAGACTTCCTCAGGACATGTAACCGACGTGGCATCACTAACGATTCAGGCGCGGCTACCGTTCATGGAACCATGACTAATGCAAGCGGTGATGGTCGAAGGACGGGAGGCGCTTTTGAGGACGTCTCGAATATGACCGTGCAATTTGCTCACAACTTAGATGAGGATGGGTACGGTGAAGATGAAGCGGCATGGGATAATGGTACAGTACTGCCTTCGAGTTGAGCAAATAGTCCAGTCGTGGCAATGCAAGACGCTCAATAAATAATACTGTCTCACGCAATGTTTGTACGGAGTTGCCGTATGTATCAACAATCGTTCCTTCAAGCCTCTGCCTTGGATCTATTCGTGAGTGTTTTGAATCACGTCACGACGGAAAGGCTGATGAACACGAGTTGGGGCAAATAGTTCAACGCCGCGTTATCGCGCCCACATGCCACCTCAACTGCTTGTGGAAACTATCATACCCTTCAACGGCCCGGGCCGGGCTTGCTTCTGCAGACTTGAGTTCCCTCAAGTATACTCAATGTGGTGACATTTCATGACAGGCTTGGGCTTACAGCTTTATGTACCGACGTGCGACCTGCCAGTGTGGGCAGAGATCCGAAGACATCCAACCCGTGTTACCACTGCAGGCGCCCTGGTCTCTCTATATCGTTTCACCATGACGCTTGGAGCTTGAAGCTTGATGCGCGATCGATCGCAACACGCTGGTCACCGTCGTGAGTAAGATGTTCCGAACTCCGGTCATATCTTTCTCGAGTTGTTGAAGATGGGTGTCTACTGTTCCTAGCTGTGTACGTACTTCAACATCTGTTGGTTGGATGAACACTGATAAGAACAGATCCATCACTACCACATCTTCGTGATTGCTGATTCAATGCAGCACCAAGCTGTTCGTCGATTCTCAGGCGCGAATAATTTACGCTGCATCTGGCGACCTTGTAATACATACCGTCTCTGGTATAAAACACCGTAAGTAATCCAATTTCTATCGCGACATGGTCTAGTAAGCTATCAGTAGCCTTACGTTCGTCTGGAATAGCTTCCTTTAGTAACCGGAACAGCATCGCCTGTGGAACTTCGACTTGAACCACATCACATGATCAAAGCATACTTGAAAGTTGGCGAGGATGGGGATCGATGTCTCGAAGATTGCGCAAACCTACGTCGCATCTTGACATGCGGGCAATGTCAGCACGTTGTTATTACTTAATGTGCATCCAAAGGTAAGTGGCTGTGGGCTCATGAAGCTATAAGTACTACGCAATAACGGCTATCGATAGTTTGAACTTGCTCTCTCATAGTAGATTTTATCACGAACATGGCCAAAATGTCTTGGGAAGATGTGCCCTTGTCTGAAGAGCCAACCTATTGGAGATCATTGTCAGTATCCAACGCCAAAAGCTTCACTGATATCCAGATTCCAGCGGCATCTGATTACTCATTAAACATTTCTTCTAGGATCGTAGGAAGCGTTGCAGAGGTAGCAGCTACAGGTACACAGATCGGGGTACTTATATTCGTCTCCTACTGATAATTATCCTCTATGCAGCTCTATTCTTCTATGAGTATTTACAGATGATACCGAACGAGGTCGAGTACATATGGAAGCACAACAAATCCACCGCGTCCTATTTGTTTCTCGTCAACAGATATGCCATGCTTTGTGTCCGAGGTTTTCGACTGGTACAGAGGGTCTCATGGGAAGGAAGAGACGAACTCACTGCAAATGAAGTAGGTTGTCTATGTAGACCCTCAGCCTCAGGCAACTGATCAATCTGAACTTATGATCTAGATGTATGAAGACTTTCCTCATTCATGAATTGAATGTCAAATTGATAACATCATGCAGATGCATTATCGCGTGGAGGGTTGGAGACACTTGCACGATTATGGTGTACTTAGTAGTTGCTCGTAAGTCCATCCTACACGTGCATTCCTCCGGCAATCTAAGTTGTTTCATTTATTTCATGCAGTCTTCGCATCACTCAGAACACATGCATTATGGGAAAAGAACCGCTATGTGCTTGTAGTTGTCCTAATGCTGGGTCTCATCTACCCCGGAGGCTTTACTGTACGTATCTTCTACTGGTTCCTGCATACCCGTCAGCTCCCCTGATCATTACATGATTGTGTATAGTATTCTGTAACTACGCGAACCTACCGAGCCGCTCCGCCTCCGTATACTGGTTGTGACTACAACACTTCGCTTGACCTCTCTATCAAGTTGGATCCAAACATGGTATTGTACGTACAAGGGCATGGGTGATACGTGAGATTTGCTGACCTTCGTCCATAGCTGTAGGTTCATTCTCTCGTTGAGGCTCGCCTGGTAGAATCTGATTTGAATATGTGCACAAGCGATGCTTGGTATAACCTGCAGCATGATTTTTGAAGCTACGGTCGCCGTGTTGACATGGGCTAAGACTATTCGCTTGCTTAGGCGAAGACGACAAATGGTCAACGGAGTTAAACAAGGCGTTGGTTATATTCTTTGGAGAGATGGTATGTGCATTATCTACACGCAACCTGTCGTGTAAGATCAGCTCTGATGTGCTTATATTGTAGGCACCGTGCATTTCATTGCTCTTTTTGTCTTGAACGCCGTCGGGTTGATAACGTTTGTCTCGACGGTACCTCTCTTTCCTCTCGCATATCCACCCAGTCTAATTGTGGTGCTCTCTTCTAGCCGTTTGACTTCATCTCGCCGATCACTGACACAATGATATCCATCCTCATCTCTCGTCTGATACTCAACCTTCGACAAGACTTTCTCAGTACATGTAATCGTCGTGCTGATCCGGGTATGGATTCCTCGGACTTGAACAACGTTGAGTGGACCACGCCGGGTACGGATGGTTATGCATCAAGGATGGGAGGGGCTATAGATGACATGTCAAATTTAACGACTGGCATGCAATTTGCTCATGACTCAGGTGCGCTTGAAGAGGGTGGAGCTGAAGTGGTTTAAAAAGTGCCTTGGGAGACGATCGACAGTCGCATACCTACAATACGAGAACGTTGATGCAGCATTCTAGTGGCGAACATGGAAGACATTACTCTAACCACAATTAATCAAAGTATGCAGAGATGTATATTCTTATTTATAGGCCCGTTATTTCATTCACGTATATTCAAAGCTTGATCAGACCACATAGTACTATGTCTCCGTACGGAACTTGAATGCAAATGAGAACGTACCAACACCCATAACAAAAATTGTGCAACGTGAATTGAGACCGTTACATAAAATACCTCGTGCTTTTGAATCGATTATCCCTCCACAATGCCGACCAGCACATCACTGCACACGCCGCAGTCTCGACCCAGGCGGCTTGCTCGAACTCCTCAGCAATCATTCCAAGAAGATCCCTCCAAAATTTTTCGGACAAGTAATCAAAGTTATAGAGGTTCCACCTGTCGTGTAAGAAATATGTGAGTTGCTGAAGGTCCAGGGGCCCAGCGACAACGTAGAGATGCGCTTCTGCTCGAGCCGACTTTATCGTCCGTAAGTGTCTGTACCTCCCTTCTTCTGCGTAATAATGGTCTACTCACAAAATAGCAGTGTCAATCGCGTCATCTTCAAGTCACTACGCTGACAAGCAAGTATGCTTAACGTGCCACTGGCCGATGACGACGACAGCTCAAAGCAAGTGTAGATGTCAACTTTAACGGGTAAGCCCTCCATCTGCAAGTACAGGTAAACAATAACCCATAAAACGCATCATACATTATTTGTGACCGGCTAGCGACCCACGGTGTAGATCACCGTTCCCAGATTCCGGCTGGCGTAGTTACGTTTAGACTTCCTCATTAGGCAATTTATGGGCGCTCACTGGCTTGCAACCCTCCACCCTCGTCCGTAGCTGTAGACGTACACAGGGTGTACGCTGGCAGATTTATTCCAAAGTCATATTCTGTTCAGGGACCATTTGGTGTGTTACGATGCTCAACGTGAGCTGCAATTTGGATATACCGCCTGAGGAGTAAATGAGATGCATCTTGCGAACGTGACGAAGGTGGTGCATCTCGAAATAGGCGTCGAAAAGTATACTTTCAGGTATATTCCGCAGAACTCAGTTGGGCGACAGTGCTCATTATGTCCTCAAGGAATATCAGGCTCAGCTTGCAAAAGCATAATGCTCAGAATACTCGCCCACGCTGCTATTAATTTCAATCCAGCCTAGTCGTGATACAAGTAGAATACGCATACACTATACTGAATTACAATGACACTATGATTACAGTCCATGAGAGCTTTTCCGATGCATCAACACCGCACATTATACACCGCAGGTACACATACAACTGACCCAGTCATCCACACGACACACCTCAAGCTCACTCCTACAAAACATACCTCACACCTTCCTTCCCATTCCTCCTCCTCAACATAATCCAACACGCAGCCGCGAGTGCCCCAATCCCCAACTGGAAAGCACCAAGCACCCAAGCCGCGACCGTCCATTCCGGCGCCTTGCTCCAGCTTCCAAGCAGCCAGGTGGCGAGAATCCCGCCGAGGTTGGTGGAGATGGTGAGGAGCGCGATGGACGTGGCCCGAGCGGTGTATGATGAGTCGTTATCTGAGTGACGGGAGGTGGAAATTGTGGTAGGGAGAGATGACGAGGAGAGGAAGGAGGGGAGGTGGGCGTTGTTTGAGGTCCAGGCGGCGAGGGGAGGTGCGGTGCTGTATGTGGAGGGGATTATGAAGAATAGGGATGCGTAACGAACGTGAGGATGATGTGAGCCTATGATATGAAGGCAGAGGGAATATAATTTAGTGATTAGATGAGGAATCAAAAGGTTATATGCGCACCGAGGAATATCGCAAATCCAACTATGCCCATGACCGCGAAGATGATGATGGTCAGTCCGCGCTTGGCATATCTATCGGAGAAATACGAGGACACAATAGACACTGCGCATATACACGTCAGCAAAAGCCTTTGACGAGTAAGCAGAAGATGCTCACAGACGAAACCGACAGCAAACGGGGGCACACTCATCAACTGCGCTTGGTTTGCCGTATACCCTAAGGAAGCAACGATGGACGGTGTGAAGCTATACAAGCACGTGCAGAAGTTAGTATCATCACAAGAACAGCAAAATCAAAGCCGAGAAACACTCACTATGCCAATCCGCTCAACGTCGTCCCGTTGAAGAATCCCATTGCCACAAACATCCACAGGTGAGGTACCTTCAACGTCACCCAGATATGCTCCCAGTTAACGGCCCCGCTATTCTCGGACCCGTTAAATTCTTTACTTGCGGCGATAGAAGTGGAGTATTCGCTTCCGGTCGAGGTACCGTTGACCGCTCCCATCTCATTAACAGGAACATGAGCGTCCGAATCCAGAATGGCGAGTATATGCGCCTTCTCATCATGGCTGAGAAGGGCAACATGCGAGGGCGTACGAGGGAGAATGAAAAACGAGAGTATGCCGAAAAGGAAAGTGAATAGGCCCTCCTGATCGCCGATAGAGGTGAATGTCCGTCAGGAACGGATGCGAGGAGAATACACGAATAGACGCACGAGGATAAACATCCATGACCAACCAGGTCTGCCGCCGACACCGTCCATATGGACGATTGCCGAAGCTAAGAGGCCAGAGAACGCTCCAGCCAGGGTAGTAGAAGCGAAGAATAGTGATATACTGGTGATGGTTTGAATTAGTAGCTGTGTAAGCCAGCAAAGATACATGAATGCTGGCGAGAGACATACCGTAATTGAAGCTTCTCCTTCGGATAGAAAGTCGATAGGTAGAGCGTGATGCCTGGGAGTAGCCCGCCTACAATAAGAGGACAATAACGTTTCCGATGAGCGTGATAGCATATAACCTGAAAATCCGGCACGAACCTTCGAATAGTCCTAGAAAGATCCTACATGCGACCAATCCTCGATAATTAACAACGACGCCTTGCATTGTCGTTGCAATGCCCCACAATACCGTCATAGCCGGTATAATAATGTTCGGACCGATCCTTTTGAGCCATAGGTTGGACGGCAGTTCTACAAGAATATACGGGATTAAGGTGATAGTGAGGAGAAGGCTGTACTAAATGAAAAGGTAGAGACGTGAGTATAAGGTCGTCTGGATATTTATCTCTAGAATACCTGATAATCAGACATCGACAGATCCCTCTGAAGTCCGGCAATACGGGCATTTCCGATGTTTCCTTTATCCTGTATAGGCGCGGACAGTAAGTTCATGAGTATATGCATACAGCACAGAGCCCTCACCAAAAACGACAAGAAGAAAATCATCGTGACGACCGGTAACACCGCATAGTCCATTTTCCTCCAAGCCCGTGCGTCCATCTCGCGAGCGGCACGGACCTCGTCGCTCGCACGACGGTCAAAGCCACCGTCTGCAAGAGTGACAACACGGGCGAGAGGCGAGCCCTTCTCATCACCAGACTCGCCCAGCTTGAAGACCGTCGATTGAGAGCGATTGTCGTGCATGTCGACGTTGAGAACCGTCGAGACAGCCAGCACACGAGGAGGTAGGATGGCTGGAGGGAAAGAAAGGAAATTTGCGCTCGACCTGAATATTTGTATGTCACCCTCAGGCCGAGCCGGCATCGTATAACATAAAGAAGCACGTACATCGTGTGTGTGGTCGCTGGCATCGACGGCGGCACCTCGTGGAACGGCGAGGAAAATTGTGTATCAAATGGCGAGGATCCAATGTTGGCGATCTGCCGGTGACGAATCAGGCCGTCATTCATAACATGACAGATGATAAACGTACCTATTCCACACAAACTCTGTCCTCTCTGCTCCAATGCAAGATTGATGTCGTCGCCGTCGTGGACAATTGGGAGAGCAACTTCGACTGCGAGAAGGATCCCAAGCCTGCACATGCAACGTCCTAAGATACTTGTGGGGTAGGTGAGGCGGCGGCGCAAGCCATACGACGGCGTCGGGGATTCGTCTCCCGTAAATATATCCTGCTGTCGCCGAGCACTGGTTCTCCGATCATTCCGCACGTAAGACAAGTACGTGAAGCGAGTTAGGAAGTTAAAGGCCTTTTCTGGAAGTTATCAACGTAAATCCCAAGGGGGAGGGCGCAGGCACCCAATCTATCTTCTCGATACAATCTAGAAGGCAGAAAACGGTGTATCTTCCCACAGTATGCGCCACGCGACTTGCGAATCCAAAGAGGTCACAGCGTCACCAGTCCATGGTCGAACCTCCGCGTACTAACAAATATCTAAAACGTGTGCGGTCCAAAATATCCGGCTGTATAGGTGAGCTTCATGTTAGAATGGGAAAATACTATGGACGGCCAGTCATGTACTTACCTCACGCGTACGTTGGCCGGGGCGATTTATTTCTGAGAGAAATATTAATATCGTCACTGAAATTGTTCGATCATTGCTTCTTCCCCTTTTTGAAAGAAGTATTGCCTTCGTTAGAGATCAGTCGTTCCCGAGAGATCCCTTTGACAGCAATAACTATCTGACCCCGAACTAGATCTTCCTCTTCGGTCATTGACCTGTCAATAAGACAGGGGCTACCCACGTGCAGATGATTCATGGATCTCGTTCCAGACAGGTAATTGTGTACCGGTGCCTTCGACGCGGGCGTGCGCAGAAGTCATAAAGGTTCGAGGATAACAGCCGTAACCGGGTATCTCCGCTTCGTTCAACGAACTACAAATATGACCAATCACAGCGCGCAGGCCGCCCATCCCAGGTCCGAGTCCAGTCATGGTGTTTTCACATCTACTCGTAAGTTGTGCAAGCATCTCAGTACGTGAAGCAAAACTCCTTTAGTCTGAACGCCACCTCGTCTTCAACGATGAGATTCTCCGCACGCCATCACCTTCTAACTTACGCGACCCGCGCCGTCTGCAATCAAGTAGGAAGACGGCTTATTGAAGTCGAGATTAGCGACGTGTACCATAGCGAACAGTTGAGATGTCGGAAAGGGAAAAGGAGGAGGCTTCGTCATTCTTCTTAGAAGCGTAGTTCTTTCGTAAATCAAGGATAAATCTTGAAATGATAATTGAAGTGAGGCTAGTCGGCAGTTCAGCACGTCATAGATACTAATTATAACAAATGAGGCCACTTACGTTTGGATAAGGTCAGAGAATACGAATCCAATTGACTGTGAAACACGTATTGTTAGATGTATTCCCCTCTATAATCAAAGAACGAACCGGTATGAACCCTACTAGACTAACGGCGTTCATAAGCAACAATGCGCTACGGTTTAGTCAGCGATAGTATTCAAAGAGAGAAAACGCGGCTGTCTCACACAAACTGTATAGTTCCTACCATCAAGTAAGCTATATGAGGACAAAACGCCATTGCCGGTATGTGCGAGTTGCTCACCGTCAAGAAATAGAACGAGGGATATACTCTTCACGCTACTTGTATCGTTTCTCTGCCTACGATGAATAGTCGGAATTGTCTTCAGCCATGTGAGAAGCGCAGTGGCGCCCTCGAACAATATTATGCTCCCAGTACCAAGCATATCTGGAGCAGCCAATATCATTCAGCTTGATAATCTTCGGTTATGAGTGGCATTGATGTCTGTGACATACGACTGAGTAGCATTATTATTATTAGTAGACAATATCGCGTAGATGAATATTAGACATACATACAATAGACTATCCGAGCCGTATCTTGTGGTAATACTCGGCGGCAAAGTACTGTAATATTCGCAACCGGGGATTGGAGAAGACGAAGCACGGAACACTAGACGGGTAGCATAGTACTGTGCTGTTTCATTAGAGACGTAGAATTAATGTTGAACCAAGTGTGCTGACCGCATAGCCACAAGGGTAGAGCATGCCAAGTAAGAGCACACAGCAGAGCACACGGAGATCCTTGTTCCATAGAGCATATGTTCGAAAGGCAGCAAAGACTAAAAATGTGGACATCGAAGATTATCCTGAATCAGAATCGTTATGACAGCGAGGAGCACATCCACGTACCCGCGAATGTCATGTACACTATAATTGAGCATGCATCTGCTAGCTTGAGGATGATACGACAACTGGAGTAGAGGAGAAGCCGGTGACTAGTAGATTAGTTATTGACAAGCGACATAGATGTACAATACTACTCAACGTCTGGGAAAATATGTGAGTGATTAAAGCGAGGTGGCATATCAGGAAGACCTACTTCATCTGCCGTATGATCATTCCCGCGAGTCCATGACACCAATTGTGCCATGTCAAGAAGATTATAGCACAACGTCCCATATCGATTGGCTATAAATAGAAACGACGCCATGGAGAGCTCATGCTTCCATATGTATTTGACTTCCGAGGGAAGGGTTAAAAGGTAATCATAAAGATAGCATGCTGTGGAAGCGTGTTTAGCCGTATACGTGAGTCAGGAACGATGAAGGTTGGAACGGCGGTGCAGCGCACCCGTTGGTACTAATACGAAATATTTGGAGGTATATCTAGACAGTCAAGGGAGTTAGAAGTGGCATTTAGGTCGTATTTTCACTCCTCACTCACTGGTTTTGCCATTCCGTCGAGGATGGTGTGGGCGAGACGCTAGGGGGTACCACTAGCATCGCTGATAATAGTGAATGTCAGGATACAGTCGAAGCGAGGGATATTTCAGGTACCAGATAAAGCACTTGAAATGCAATATCATGCCTTTCATATCCTGTCGGCTCGCAGGGCGCTGTGAGAACCACGCCTAACACGATCATGCCGGATACCGCGGTTGTAGTATCTGAATATGAACAAATCATACTTCCGTCGCTGTTCTGTTTGAATATCATTAAGGAGTGGCATACCATCGATTGTACGTATGATTCTAATCCCATAATCATATACTTCATGTTCGTCATGTTCGTCATGATAACCGGGCCCCGGAGAATACGCGGGAACGTTTGTGTATGTACGCCCGTTAGTACGTGTTGACTGCTGTATGATTTAGGCCTTATATACCTAAAGAGCATTGGGTTTGTTAGAAATATGTGGTAACTTTGTGAACCTAGGCATTCGTCGTGGTAACCCATTTCACGTCAAGAGCAGAATATCGTGGCCTCGGTAGCAACGTCACGTATGCAGGCATCCACAAAGTATTTGAGAATCTGAAGAGATGCTCCACCGCTGAGATCGTTGCGGTATGCTATATCGCTTCAGGGTGTGAAAATGTCTATTCCTGTAATCTATAGCTGTTGAGCTCAATCGAAGACTCGGATGAACACGTTATTTATCAACGACAAACCCCAAGAATAACGTAGAGTAGGGTAACTTACGACATCAGTAGTTGTGTGCGCATGATATGAGTAAGATTCAGATGCACTGCTGCTTCGTTCCGTCGTCCCCGTCTTTGACACATCACGCAGAGAATCAAAGTTACGCGATATCGTCAACACTTGCCATATCAAGTGGATGAGACGGACGGACAGCGCGCTGATAGATATCTAAGCGAGGGAGCATCATTGCTGCTTTAAGCCAATACCAATATTTCCGACTCATCTGTGCCTATGCGACGAAATCAGTAAAGCAATGGTAACAGAAAGATTCTACTCACTACATTCTCGAGGTGTCCGTGCTTGTGTGCATGAGACAAGTTGGGCTAATGTGATTGAACACGATGATTAGACTCGGAGGAGCGACTTATTCGTAAGAATACTCGTACGAGTTCAGCTAGAGCGTGTCACGACTGGCCATAGTCATCTTGCTTTGATAGAGCGCGCTCGATGGCTCCTGCGGTTGTACCCGACTCGTAAGCGACTCAATGATATAGACGTTTATGGCATTGGCCCTTGGGTTAGACGATTTAGATAGCTCATTGGTGACGCGAAAACCAATATAGATCAGGAAAAGGCGTACACCTGTAGTTACAGAAGTGCGACCACAAGAATACCGCTTCCAGCTAGACACCAGAGCAGGCCTGATGCCAGTCTCTGACCTGAGCACTTCCGCGAAAACGGGATAATTCTTGAGAGACGTGGTGAAGACTCGATGGCGCAGATATGTCCTGGATATGGAGCGAGTGATCTTGATCGTGCTCGCTCCTCGTAACGTAGTCTCTTCTCAGATCAAGGATGAACCGCGATAGGAGTATTGAGGTGATACTATTTCGTCACACATGGGCGGAGAGCAAGGAAAATAATTCGTTACAGGTATACACAAAAAACTCACGCTTCTATGAGAGACGTGACGATGCCCTTGTCGGATACTTGAAAATCTGGTGTTTGTGAATCCCGATCAACTCGACCAGTTGCAATCATCGAGATGAACAGCGGCAGACCGCTGAGATTAATGACAAGAATAGCCCTAAATTATGCTTATCAAATGATGTTCCTGAATACAGACTGGTTATGACACTTACAGGAAATTGAATGTACCTAAACGTCGATGAAAAAGTATGCTTAGCCTGAGTAACAGGATAAATACTTGAATCGTACCGTTGCGGAATACCACGTAAGTAAGGTTCTTCCCGGAATTCATGCATAGGTCCTCCATTTGACGTACGGCGGGAAACGTCCTCATCCATGTCAGCGTAACCACGATAAACTCGAATAGAATGTTGGTTCCAAGTCCGAGTAAGCCTATAGAACAAAGTCTAGCTTAAAGAACGTCTAGCTAGATGATAACGTACAGCTGCTCGAGGATTTAGTTGACTTTTGAGAAATAATTCCGACTGTGGCAACGCACAATAGCTGATCTGATCCCATTCGCGGAGTCAGTCCATCAGGCAAAGTACTGAACGTGCTACATCCAGGAACGGGCGATGGGAATGGACGGTAGTTTTGTCTTGAAAGACGATACTGCAAACGGCGCATGGGCACGAGAGACTGCAAATGATTGAGATTTTACTTACAATATCACCGAAGGGAAACAACAAGCCGAGCCCAAGTACGCAAAAGAATACCACCCTACTTTGATCGTAGATCGCGTAGGTACGAATTGCGGCAAATACTGAGATATGCTCATCATTAGCGTGGCGTCGTTCGCGTACACACAACAACTCACTGGCCAGCACGGAATGCATAATAACCATGCATATATCATTGAATCGAGCAATGACCGAACATCTGTAAGGATTTAGGCATCAGTTGCATTCCATTAGATCACCGGAGTTTGCGACTTAACCCCTAAGCAAGCATAAATTAGACAGAGCTCTCTGCTTGGATTAAGGAAACGTACAAGAAGTGCAGTTAGGCCATTGTCGCTCCCTAAGGAAGCCAGCTGGACCATTCCAGATGCGCTATAGCAGACGAAAGCATATCGGTTCACGAGATATAAGAATGACGCGAGAGACATCTGGCGACGCCAAATGAGGTCTATTTCATCCGGAAGAGTCAAGGAGTACTCGTAGATACACAACGCTGTAAAACACTGAACATGAGCTAAGTACGATAGAACAACTAAGAATAAACCTTCTCACCGGCTGTTGCTACGTGCGCATGAATGCCTATGTGTCTAAAGAGAGCAAATTCGGTGAGGTTTTGCATGCCATTCAATTAAGTAGATAAGTTAAACGTACTGTATGCTCCAGAAAGATGATATATCCATGATCTGACCTTGAAAGATATGCGCCAGCGCCAGCGACACCCAACACTCGCTTCGAGCAAGATATTGAACTGCACAAGAAAGCAGGACATCGTCAGCCAAACAGATATATGTATCTATTTTTGCGACGATACCATGTGATTCATCACCTGGTACATATCACTGACCTGTCAAATGTAACCAGGATCGTTGTCAGTCCCTTCTATGGTTAAAGATCCGTCCATCTTTTTTGCGTTTGTACTTACTGATGGTAGGGTCCATTCGTGACCCATCATACCTAACAACATACAACATCCTGCTGAATATCGACTCATGCATCATTTCGGTCATCTGTTATCGCGTCGACGTGCTGACGGTGTTCAGCATGTATTGAGCAAAGCAGGATGAAATCAGACAAATACTTACGCCGATCATGACCTGTTATACACTTTCATGAGAACTCATTGTGTGCCCGCATGATTAATGTCATCTGAACAGCCATCGAAACAAGATGCTTGTCCGGCGATCAACCAGATGTCTGACTTGTCTATCATGGTCGTGTCAGTAGACAGTCAATCGGGGTGTTCATTCGTCGGCTCACCTGGCCAAACTGTGGATAAGCAGTGTCAATTCGCAAGAAACTACCCCTGCATGAGGCTATCCGAGGGACACATGACCCGTCGACTTTTCAGGGTGCAATGACATTGGACAGTATGGGACCAGAATCTAAAAACTTTCCCGACCTAGTCGTGAAAAGGCCTGTCTGGTTTGCTGGCAAAAGTCCTTTCATCATGCTCCACACCATCGTGACCCTCCTGCACTGGAAGCGTCGCTGAGACGACGTTATCAAGCTCTGGTATGTTACCGTCAACCTCACTAGCAAACCGGATACTTGTCAAATCAAAAATGTAAAAGGAAGCGCCCTGACCACTTGAAGGTCTGCTTCCCCTGGCCGCGTAGGCTTCCCTGAGATCAAGTATAAATCTCGATACAAGTATCGATGTGAGTCTAGAAATAGAGACCACGAATGAGTTTGCGAACACAATAAATATGGGAAACGAACGTGTCACTGAGTGATGTAGATGCAGCATAGAACAAAGGCTGCGGTATGTAGATTATTCGGGTCGAACTAAAATCGAGAAGGATCGAGACACGTACTCTCCAGACGAACCCTAACAGTCCGATGGTGTTCATCAAGAGTAAGGCGCTAAGATACTTGTCAGTGATGCTGATAGATACTCGCCAGAGATTCCGTGCATTTACTCACGTGAAGTGTAGTGTACCTGACAGCAAGGTTTGTCAGGTCAGCAATGTGCGAGCTGTTATGTCGAAAAAGCCTCTTACCGTCGTAGCATATCACAAGAGATAGGCTCGGTGCGTTGCTCGTGGTGCTCATCTGCTTCGCTTGTCGAATAAGGGAGACAGTTCGCATCCATGTCAGTGCAATAGTAAGGCACTCGAAGACCATGCTACTGCCGATTGACAGCGCAACTGTTCGAAGCGCCTTAAGCACATGCGGTTAATGACTAGGAAGGTATCAAAAGCATACATCTGGAGTGGATTGCTGATCAATACAGAATGTATGATGCGAATGTGAATGACTCACAATGTTACATTGTCACCGAACTTGGCAGTCTGGATTTGCGGCAGCGTCTGGTAGTATTCGCAGGTGGCGCTTGAGTGACGAGCAGCATTGAAACTGCGTCGAATTGAAACATACTGGACGAACATTGAACATGAATGCCCTTTTACACCGTGAATAGCACTTACTACATAGCTTACGGGGTAGACTAGCCCCAAACCCAGAACAGAAATGAATATCCTTCGATTCTTGTTCCATAAAGCGTAAGTCCGTAGTGCCGCAAATACTAGGAGCGTAAAGGTGTTCAATTCACTGTACGAACCAGACTCGAATATTTCCTCCTCACCTGACACCACTAGATATTCCAGTATTGCACAGACATCGCCCAACCGAAACAGAGCAATAAGTCTTCCGACATAATGTAATCAGCTCGTGGCGCCCATAGAGATACATGAACTCAACGTCTGAATCACTTGTCAGTCTAAATGTGCACTGGCCCCTGCTTAAATCAAGCACGTACTTCTAGGGATAAATACTGCTCACGAGCAGCCCAAGATGTCGACTGTAAAAGACCCAGGGCGTTGTTGCACAAAGTAGCATACCGATTCATCAAGGTAGTGATGTCAGCGACGCTTCTCGCCCCCATATGCAACGTAGTTCTTGGGAAAGTGTCGCCATATAGTCGCAAAAGAAGAGCGCTGCGAAACGAACGTCAACAGACCTTTGTCGAACGCACGAAAATTATGAATCTCACTTGTTGCAGCTATTTGAAAGTAGTTGGAGGCGTATCTGCAGATTGAATCAGTGTCACGCTTACGAAACATAGTACGAAAGTGAATGCAACTTGTTTTCCCAGTACACAAAGTAAGCCGCACAGTCTGCGGCACCAGGAGTCGATAGCATGTTTATCTGTGAGGAATCAGGGGTGTATAAAGTTATGGACGTACGGGATGAGCTTTATGTACTGACCTTTACACGGGGGAGGGCAGTATTTGCCTTGTGAGAGTGGTATTATCAGCGATAGAGTGACGATCAGCCTATCAGCGACAAAATCTCTAAGCCGCATGAGATGTCAGCCAGTTCTGACTATGTAGCACAATCATCGAGTTGAAGGTAGCTGAACAGCTATAAACGGGAAGCAAAACATAGAAATAGACTCCCTCTATCACACATCTGCTACGATAAATTGCGGTCAGTGACAGCACCGTGAAGATTGGAATGGACATAGGCCCACCTCCTCAGCCACGCCGATGAATACCTGCCGCTTGTCTCGGTCTTTCTGCACCGGCGTGAGCGCAATTGGAGGCCCGCACTGTGCCGCGCACCGATGTCAACACAGGTTCGTGACTGAAATGGGATTGAACAACAGAAAAGAACGGCGAAATTTGACCTGAAAATAAAACTTCGAGATTCCGTCCATGAGTGTCATGAGGTGGTATGTACTTGCGGCTGACTCTGTAGAACTGCATGAACGAAGTACGAGGCTACACGTAGGTATCATGCTGTGCTGTGTCGTTCTCTGAAGTGTACCGATGGGCGCGGCAGCTGCAGTAGTTAATTTCGATGACATCGTCGTGTTATGGTGAGTGCTCTACTATATAATATGATAAGCCTATCACGTTGAAATAAAGCTCTGGCACCGCTTACCGGCTACAAATACAGCACTGACTTCAAGTTGTAATTGTTTCGCGGGCTGGTCGACGTCATGGTAGAGAACATAGCCATCTTGAACCGGACTCGGAGTCTGCCGGAGTTGTGGCAAATGCCGCTGTCGCGTGAATAACAACCGCCCAGCCGCCCACTCTTACTTCTACCAGCAGGGCCCGAACTACGTGCAAAATGCTGCTTTCTGGGCGTGAGCATTGAAGCAAGCAATGGTACGGTAGTTGCATGACCACCAAGCTTTTATAACGTTCACTCTTGGTTCATTCGCGATTACTACCAGAAGTCGTTGATATCTCTCAAGGTTCCGATATACTTCCACAATCTGTTGCGCCCGCCGACGAACTCGCATTGCTCTTTGGGTGAATTCACTGCACATATTGAGCCAGCTGATGTTAGGTTTGTGAATGTGTCGCCGAGTGGGCTACTCAGGATCAGGTGTGTCATCTTTCGATACCGCGCATGCAGTCAGGCGTACCCGTACTAATCCGCAGACTCATGGGCCCCATACTCCGTTTTATAATTTTTGAACACTTGAACGCCACGCTGTTACCGAGGACGGCGTATGCGCATGCATGTTTCGACTGTGCCCACCACCAATGATGTCCGTAACAGCCCATGTCGGAGAGGATGGGCAAAGAATATAGATGTCGAGAACGAATGACAGCATCCACCTGTAGGCCATGCTTGTGCGAAGGATCGCCTCGAGTTCTTACGTCTGTGAGTTCCGGATACTTATGACTATGCTTCTGCGTGTCCTGATTCGAGCGTATCTTAATGTAGTGAGACTGACAGTGTCGTATAGTTTGAATAAGCACGCTGTCGAAATGCAACCCGCTGCTATCGTCGGTCGATCAGGTGACTCGATACTCAATCTCTCAAGGTAGCATACTGCTTGCACTACGCTCATACTTGCATATCCTATATAGGCGGGTGTTTGAAACCAAGTGCCACTCGTTCAACGTTCAACACTCGGTGTCGCTACACTGACGTCTGAGCAGGCACACGCCGTGATGGAATGAAGATCGTTCAGGGTACATCGCGGTCGGCATCATTTTCCGTCGACGATGAGACAGGCACCGTGTAGCGCTGACGCACTGTACGTTCCACTATGTTTCAGCATACTGCATCGTCCGTTATCGCCGAACACGCTTTCCGCTGGCTCCTGATCGTATATAACACGTTATCGTTGAGGACACGGAACACATCGTGCCCCAAGCTGGACTTGCGCGCTGCATTTGTACAATAACGTTGTGAGTGAACTTTCCCAAGTCTATCGCATAATCTAGCAACTGACAAGCTCACTTGCGATGATAGTCTGACCTATCATTTCACATTTCGAAGCGTAAAGACTCATATCATACGGGAATGCGGTCTACTCTGTTGATCAAACTGGGTCTTCTTGCTGCCGGCTTCGTGGCCCCCATATTTGCAAGTCCCGTCCCTCAAAACGATGGTCCAGCAGTATCAGCCTCTGACTCTACTGAGCCTCCGATTGCTCCAACGTACGTCTTGCGATACGTTCCGCGTTGACATCTGCTTATTGGAGAGGGACAGTCCCACTACTTCTTCCGGATTTAAGTTGAGCATACCCCAGGGAGAAAGTAGTGTGGGAAGCTTCGGTGCCGGTGCACCCACGATTCGTATCTTCCCTTGGTTCTGGCAATAACAATGGTAAGTGTCTTCTGTGGCAGCTATGAAATCTCCGACATGAACTGACGGTAGTATGACAGCCGTACATAGTCTAGAAGAAGAGGAATTAGATGTATTGCTTAATGTGTACTCAGTCGCTCCGAACTGCGTGATAGTTTGTTCAGACATTCCCGATCTCGCGAATATGTTGGCGGCTTCCGGTTGTTGGAAGCAATGAGCACAGGTATCTGCGTGTGAAGTCCATTAAGTGAGCGCTCATCCTGTAGCACTGCGACCGTCATCACGTCCTGCGACGACGCGGTCACCCGTGATTTCTGAGCTCTTGTCTCGACAGATCATCTTAACTGTCGACCATCTCTACCTTAGGAACTTGATTACAGCCACCTGTTTGCCATGGAGAATCACTGTGGCCAGAACCGCCGTGGGACTCTTTTTCTCAGAGACAAGCCCATCAAGCCCGCGGACGACATTCATCGGAAGATGGCCACCCCAAGTAAGCTGTGCAATGTATTGTCTCTAGGCACGTTAACATTGTTCTTATGCGCCGTATCATGATTATAGGCTTGCGATGGCGCTGATAGCAATCAGCTCGGGCACTTAGCGTCAGAGACATGTCTCATGCACGATTCGATCCTCAGCTGCCGAAGGTACCAGATGATCATCTGCCCCATGTCATGGTATGGTGGTACTACCATCTAGTTGTTGGTGGTTCGTCTTCGCGCTCTTCGGCAGAATCAGGAGTTTATATAGGTCTGCGAGTGGGCTGGCCAATTCTTCAGTCCCTTCCATCTTTACGGCCGCTGTGCAGGTACGAGAACTTTTAAAATATCCTCGCATGAAGTCGAGCGCATGCTGATGATGCGTATCTGAAATAGCCCTTTGTCCTACCTTCCGATATTGATTGTCGAATTTCTGCCATACTCAGTCACGCCGTTCGCAATGTCTTTCAAGCTCGCCTTCTTCGTCACTGTCCTCTCGTCGATTTCTCTCGCATTCGCTGCTCCGATGCCACAGGCCGGCGGAGCCCCAGACATCAACTCCATCATTGCGTCGCTTCGAGCGGGGTTAGTTCGATATATCGTCCGCTCCTCTGACAAGTCGCTGATACTCGTGTAACTTGTCACAGCGAAAGTGGCGGATTGTTCGCTTCTCTAACCCTTCCGTATGAGTTCTTCACATTGTTTATGTATGTTCGGCGTGTTGACTACAGATCGTTTAGGACTGCTACTGCTGTCCCTGGTGTTTTTGAGGCTGCCCCAGTACATGCCGCGCCAGTCCAGAAGAGAGTTTTCACCGGTGGTGCGCCACCGCTCAACCCAGCAATCATCGACAGGCTCAAGCAAGCGTAAGCTCTTTCTGAAATCGGCCTTTGTGTGATAACCTTCCTAAACTATTTTTAACAGTCAGTAGAGGCACGATTAGCAGTGAAAGACCCAAGTCAGTAGGAATGTACTGGTATCATTCCTTGATCGTCTTACTCGACAAGACCATGAGTAGTAGATATCTGGAGGACTTTGGACTTACGGACCTGAAGTATGCAACCTTGATTCTCGAATGTATCATAGTCGATTGCTGGGGCAAAGAATGGGACAAATACTTGTACTAAGCACCATGTCATGCTTTTGTAAAACCTGGGATAGCAAGCTGTCCTAGAATGATGTGAACCGGCGATGGTCTGAAATTTAGATGGTCGAGCGGAGGAAGTGATGCTTCCGTGCCGATGAAGTGATCCGCCTCTCTACACGGCGCGCCCTCCAGGTGACGCCGGCGTGGCAGACTTGAACACGAACAGCCTGAGTGACCTCGTTGTGCTGAGACCATTTCGTTGGAGTAGTCGAAACGTAAGTGAATCATTCAATGGCAAACAACGTTGGCATTAACTATGAACAAAGGCAGATCACCTGGTAGGATACTTATCCGCTAGGCACCGAGGAAGTAGTTACTCCGAGTCGAACGATATAAGTAAACATACAGGTACTCATGTCGGAATCGAGTACTTTGCATTCTCAGCTAAATATACGCACAGACGATGGAAACGGCGCCAGCTATTGTGCCTCCATACGAACTACGGTCGCTCGTTGATGCTGTTCTTGATGATAGTGGTAAGCAACGCCAGCCTCCGTAGATATTGGCTACTGCTAAGTTTTGCTGGGTACGGTATACTAGTATCATTAGTAGATGCTCCAAAAATACAATGCGCGCAAGCAATAGGCAAGAGCTACCCTTGCAACATGATTCCGTTTTTCTCACGCCGTAGAGTGTAGGTCCTGACCTGTACGCTGGATGTTCAAACGGAGAGCTTTTGCGGCTTTCACTACATCGTAGTAACCCTTCGGAGGTTCGTTCGTTTTACAATGCGTTACACGTATGTTAGTGAAAGTGTTTTCAGATAGGTTCATATTCGCTAGTGTCTCGCCAAAGCATTCCATCCGGCAAAGCCATAGACGACATAGTTCTCACAGCAAGTATATCCCGCGCTTTAATTCTGTCAGGTAATCACACAACCCTATATGCTCGATAGAGCTTTCAATTAACGTATCACAGATCGTAATATCTTCATATATACCTTGCCCAACCTCGATCTCGTAGGAATACAGCCTTTACGGAACGTCGTCACGTTCGCTGTCGACGAACAGCATTTGCGGCGAGGCCCTCCCAGATCAGAGAGTATGGAACAAGTTGACCCCATTGACCTATGTGTCCTCAAGAGGACCTCTATTGCACTGTACAGCTTGCGGGAAAGACTCATCTTTCAGAAGGTCGGTGAGATACTCATCATTACCGAGGAACTCTTCTCATGCTGCCAGCAGGATATACCTCTTCCGTCTCGAGCCACGCTTGCTAGAAGAACGGGCAAGTATCTATGCGTTGCTGATCAGCAATTCTACAACATGATAGATCTTGAAGCAGCTTCCCTTTTCCCATTGCTTCCACTATCGCAAGCTGAAGGGTCTGGACCTGTCAAGCCGTTCATCATAGTAATCAGCGACAACGAATTCTTGATTCTATCATGGACGGGAGCTAGCACCCTCGGGCTCTTCATCACAGGAGATGGAGATCCTGTTCGCGGTACTCTCGAATGGCCGACGCACCCCAAAGCTGTCGGCAAGTTACTTCCGCTCCAAAAATCAGACTATCATGCTGATTTCTGAAGGCAGCTTTTGACCATCCACATGTGATGACACTCATGGCCGATGATAGTATCGAAATATACAGCATCGAAACTCAGACGCTGGTTCAGACAATCCCACCCCCGGTTCACCCAACGAGTCTACCGCTGCCATTCTCCCTTGACAGAGCGGCGCTCTTTTCGGCAAGCAATGGTCTGTTCGTGCCTTCGGCGCAACGCTCGACGAAACTGCGAACAACGTCTGTGCCTCTCCTACGAAATGCGAAGAAGCCCAACGCGAGTCTCAGTTCTCTGCCCAACGATGATCTGGAGTCTGAAGTGATTGATCCCTTGTAAAATCTGAGGCCCGTTCATCGAATCGTTTCAAGCCCGGGCCCCTATGGTTGCTGATACTGTCACTTCTCATTGAAACAGTCACTACCATGTCATTCCTTTGTCGCTCATCTTTGCTCAGGTCCTAAATACATACTCGTACATCACAAACCGCTGATCCTGATACAATGCTACACATACGCTACGGTCCTATACAAGCTGTGCCTTGTACATGGTCCTCCCTTTCAACGGCACGTCCGGTTGATAGCCCAGATCGCCCTTACCGAGTAAAGAGACAGCTGTAGTCCCTGTTATCTCAGAGTCAGAGCTATGGGGTAGGCTATGCCCATCATCTCCATCCTCGAAGTCGCCTTCTACATGCAGCGAATCTCCGAGAGGTCCTATGAACGTGCTTGATTGTTGTGAAGCGAAGCGAAGGTTGGTAAACTTCGAAGTGTGGAATGAATCCGTACTTTCGAGACCTGCATTCGTTCTATCACCTCGAAGGTCCAAAATGAAACGGGATATAAGGATCGAGGTCAACCTATGTGACGTGTCAACGATAGGTTAAGAAGAGTAAAATATTGGTGACGAACGTATCAATCATGGCAGGCATGTTGTTGAAAGCCTATGCAAGCGCCTGGGTCAGAGAAGGAAGAGGCAAGTAGAAATCTGACGAACCTCAACACGAATTGAGAGCATGCTTAGCACATTCAGGCACAACAGCGTGCTACAAATAGATGTTAGCAGTGTCACTGTTTTCAAATCGCGGTACTTACACGAAATACGTAGTTCCTATAGAAAGCGTAGGTTAGTCAAATTAGAGGGAATCTGCCAATCCTTACGAAGACATACCATCACGAAGTATGAGAAAGGATAGTCCCTGGCGCGGTCCATGGGGGTTGGCTGATCTTAGTGCCTTCTGAATGTCGACTGTTTTCGCCCATGTAAGCGCGATGACAACGCTCTCGAAAAGAATACTAAAGATAGTGCCGAAAATAACTGTTCACGCATGTCGAGGCCATGAGCAACTATCGAGGTTGAGTAATTTAGTACGTACAACTACGGCAGATGGTCAATTGGTGTGTAAAGCGTAAACCAAGCAGAGGAAGGTACGTACAAGAATTCATCGCTATTGATATCGCGGAAGGCCAAATTGGAATGTTGTCCGCAGCCTGTAAGCGGAGGGGGGAAGGCTGAGAAAACGAGTGTTGTCACATAGTACTATATCGGTGGGTCGGATTGAGGCAGAATAAAATGCTTGATATAAATTCCCACTTACAGTGTTCACGATGGGATATATCAACCCGAGTGCCAATACACAAGCAAAAACCTTTGAGTCCCGATTCCAAATGGCGTACATGCGGATTGCAGCGAAGACTGCGCAAGTAGGTGTTTGAGTTAGTGAGCCATGCTGCAGGTTAGAAGTACCGCACTCACCTGCAACGACCAAATACATAGTAATCGTACAACCTTCGCTGAACCGCCACACAACGTTGCAGCTATATGGCGTTTGTCGTCAATATTGAGACTTGTCTCAAGGAAGATGCACTCAACATCTATAGATAGCCGTTTGAATCCATTTATCGAGACAGTGATAAATTAGTACTCACCCTGTCTGCCGTGTGTTCGAATTGGCCCTGCCATGACACCGCCTGAATCATCCTGAACCCCCTATTGCACATGACTACATATCGATTGAGCAGGAATAGGATCGTTGCCGTGGACGTCTTGCGTGACCATATGCATTTGATTTCTCGCGGCAGAGTCAAGAAGTACTCATAGATGAAGAGGGCTTTACGCATCTATTCAGTAAATGGTATCATATACTTATTCAAGGCACATACCGGTCGCCGCAACTTCTAAGGTGATAGCAATGTCCCTACGCGACCAAATTAGCCTACATGGTGAAATACTCCGCCTTTGCGACACCACCTACACCGACTCCCAATATGCGATGAAATCCAGGAATGCGTTAGAGTCATCCAGAGGGCCAGCCTGCGACGTCGACATGGTGCCTGTTCAGCTGCTCAGCAGCCTTGCCAGAAGGAGAGGGCGATGTGGAGGGCGCAACGTCTCGGAAGTCGCACGCAGCAGGAATATGTAGCTGGCATCAGAGCTTCCTCCCAGCGCCCGTGCGCGCTCAGATCCCTGTGTTGCCCTGAGATCAAAAGATCTCGGCAGGTATACGCCTCCCTATCCCCTCAGCAACGGACACATTTCCCGTCTCCACCTATCATCGGTCTCACCCGCAAGTCCCCGGATCAATGAGAACGTGGGTCGCACGATCGCAGGTGTCGTCGCCAGGATAAGTGGTGGGCACCGTTGGTACGCCACGAAGTGATATAGTCGTCCTCTGCACATTGAATCACTTTACCTGTCAATACACAGACGTTCATAAACCGAACCTCTACATAGCGTGCTTACCCGGGTAATCAGTACGCTTTTCGTAGGCGTAAGTAATAATGTGCCTTGCTCTGATGTGCCAGCCCGAAGTTTGAAGGGTGAAACGGATCGAGCGGAGGACGATTATGAGCAAAAGCAGTGCGTTATGGCTGTCCTCCCTCCCTGATTTTCTTGTTAAATATGATGATTCTGGGCCCTCCTGCGATTGACGACGTTGCCAGCCTGTAATACAAGTAGACGACCTATGGCACTCGAGAGCATCATTCAAGTCGGACTCCGGGGTTGCGAAGACTCTGAACATGGGACGTTCGAGGCCGATGTACTCAGCAGTGCCAACTCTGCGAACAAAGTTCTGCTCATACTTACCATAACTGTAGAACTACAGCCGGATAGGTCGATCCATCCATATCAAAGGACAAAGTGATGAGTCACCTGGTTCAGGTAAGCATAGTAGCATGATGAGGCCACTAATAGCAGCAAGGAGTTCCACGTATTGATGTTCTGACATCAGGTTGCAATGACAATGAGGAGCGTCAACAAGGCCGAGTTCACCTATCATATGAGGGAGCTATAATTAGCTTCTGAGGCCCGAGGAGTCGGGATCTAGAAGCTATGTACACACTCAACTGCATTGAAAGGAACGAAGGACCGTGGGCTTCATATAATCTATCCTTCAAGTACGACAACGAAGGGCTAGTGTGACTTCGTACATGGGTTGTGTCGGCGAGGTATTCCATAGGGCAGTAGTTTGTAGGTATCGCGAGAACCAGACTTGAATATTGCCTTGTTTGTGTTCGGCAGCTCTAATTGATAGGTACATGATAGTCAGAATCTTTCTATCGACAGCGGTGACATGGGCCTGTCAGTACGCACCTCATCACTGATTGGCACAGACCGTATTGAGCTGACCGGTATGTATATGATATTCCTGTTTACAGCTAACTCACGCACATAAGACACGGAAAATGAGAGACAGCACTCGCACATTGGGATCCGAGTCGTGGTCGTGGACGGAGTGACTGCGCTCGCTCAGTGGGTGTACGGGGGACATAGCAGCTGATGGAATATGCATCAAGACCCCGGACACTAGCCAGCCCGACCCGACCACATCTTGGCGCCTCAGATCTCTTGCTTGCGTGCACCATGACCATATCGAACGTCTCCCATGGTGTTCCCTTTCCTACGATAGGCAACTCAATGATACTTATTCACCAAACTACACGTCTGAGTGTTGAAGGGGAGCCTCGCATGCATGCACGTTGTTTAACTTGAATAACATAACGATTCGCTGGAAGTCTGCGACGTTGACTGGTAAGTCAGTGCATCCACACCAGCATACCGTATTAACCGTCTCAAATATCACAGAAACGTACTTATGTACTGATCAGACGTCTCGAAAACCACCCACATCGTCGACGTCCAAACTCGATCTCACACACGCCGCCCCCCTCACCCCGACCGTCCGACACACGCCATCCGACTCTCCAGCGATGACAAGCTGCACAGATCCTGCCCACCGGTATACGAGGTACCTATGTACTGCAACTGGTACTTGCACACCGATCTAGTGCTCTGATGTAGAGCGTGGTCGCTGCACAGCCTTTGCCGTCGAGTATCACTACGTCTAATGTACTATTTTTTATATCCAAAAAGGGTTAGATAAAGAGTATACAAACTTTAAGTTCCCAATATATTTTGTGATGATACAAATTATGAAAAAATTGAAATGGCAGATGTCAAATTTTTGTAGACCAAAAAGATTG